>JAVJIF010010960.1:0-176345 GCA_038442645.1 Agave tequilana | reverse complement strand
ATATATCAATGCAAAATGTAAAACTATTTGGAGATTTTTATATATTTTACAAGATTTATTAAAATATTTTTAACATGATTTTTGACCAGGACAGTGGCTGACAGGCCAGGTCGGTCGACCGCACCGGTCGACCAAACCAAGGCCGGTCGACCGTGCGGTTCGACCAACGTGCACAGTTTGTGCACGTCTGGCAGACATGGGCCGGTCGACCGGCCGTCGACGGACCAGAGAGCTCTGCTCTCTGTATCTGGGCGGGCGACGGGGGCGGTTGACCGGCTTCCTCCAACGGTCGAAAAAATCGACCGTTGGCGGTCGACCGCTAGCCTGTCAGGCTGACAGATCAGCTAACGGCTCTATTTGGAGAAGCCTATATACCCCATTTCTTGGGGGTTTTAACCAAGATTTTTAGAGCAAAATTTTTCCCATTCTCTGGTTTTAAAAACAAGTTTTTTAAAAGTGTTTAAAGAGCAAATGATCCATTTTATTTGTTTTAAAGTGTTTGGTATTTCAAAGAAATTAGGTTTTGGGAATTTGTTTCTTGATCTAAATCTCCATATCTATTTGGCATTTTTCCTAAGAGTTTTTCTTTGATTAAAACACTTGTTTTTCACACTTGAGCTTATCTTCTACTCATATTCTATTAGGATCATTTGTTGTGGAAAAGAGAAGTTGTTTGTGGTTGAAAGACACCACCAAAGTTGTAAACACCCTCTTGTTGTTATCCCTCTTGGTGAGGTTGATTTGGGTTGTTTGTTTGCTCCCTCTTTGGTAGAGGTTGAGATTGTGGTTTGCTCCCTCTTGGTGAGGTGGAGTTGGTTGTTGTTGGATCCCTCTTCGGTAGAGGTGATTGTGGTTGTTTGGCTACGGGCCTACCCCTCGGTTGTGAGGTGGTGTTTGAGAGAGGAGTTCGGTACTCCTTGTGTTGTAACAAATCCTCCTCGGTGGAGGTTCTCTCGGTGGGAGATAGTGGATTAGGAAATCCTTCTCGGTTGAAGGCGGGGGACGTAGAGCTAGGGGTCGAACCTCGGAACATATCCTTGTGTTTGCGTTTGATCCATTTGTCTCTCACACTCTCTCTCTATTTTTATTTCATTAGCATCATTCATACCATTCATATCTATTTGTTGTGTGTGCCTTGCATCATTCATATTTTGTATATCTTTATATGCTTGGTTTGCTTGTGTGTGCCTCACTTTATTAACCACAAGAGCTTCATATAGCATCTCAACCCATATCTAGGGGAATCAAGAGGAGTTAGTCCAGAGCCCTCAAGGGGAATTCGGTTACACTTGTTGGTTGTACAAAGGTGTTGCAAATTAGTTTTTAGCTTCCGCGTTTAGTTCAATAGATTAGCCATTGTAGGCTGTCTAAAATGACTAACAGACAGCCTTAAGGAAGAGAGTCTCAAGCTCTAGACGCGAGGAATCGATGCTCGCGTCTCAGCATTAAGACGTTGGCTCTACACCCGCGTCTCAAACGTCCAGACGCCGGCCCGAAAGCCCGCGTCCAGCATCAAGGCGCGTCGGCCCGACGCCCGCGCCTCAGCGTCCAGAGTGAAGGCCCGAAGCTCCGTCCAAGCATTAAGGCGCGTTTGGCTCGACGCCCGCGTCTCAAACTTCAAGGCGCGTTTGGCCCAACGCCCGCGTCTCAGTTGCAACTGCCCTGATTGCGGGGCCAGTCACCGCGCATGTAGCGGGTAGTGGCCCCTCATTCGGGAGCGTTTTCAGGAGGCACCTTCACCCCCTGAGACACCTATAAATAGCCTTGTTTGCTATGAAGAGGGGATTGAAGTTTTTTTTAAGGGAGAGAGTTTTTTGAGAAGATCGAAGCTTTGGAAAAATTAAGAAGGTCAAGGCACATCAAGATCGATCGAATCCAGGCAAGAGGATCATCAAGAGGAAGCACGACTTCAACAACAGACAGAGGGAGGAGACTCTTCAGCGAGCTTACTGAGTTCTAACCGCTCTTCGCCTACCTCCTCTTTGAGAGTTTTGGTAGACGGAGCTGAGTTACTCTTTCTACCGACCGAAGAGAGACCCCGACGGTCCAGGACGGTTACTGGTCAACGGAGAACAAGATTCACTCTCCATCGCCACACGAAGAACCCAGCCTTAAACAAAGGGAAGATTCAGACATCCTCCCTCCCTTGTAACTGGAAAAGAGGAAGAATAGTTCTTTTGGTTGTAATCGTTTCGCTTGAATCAAGGGAAATCTTTACAGCTAAAACCACTTTCTCCGACCACCAAATTTTCCGGCTCCTACAAGAGATGGCGACTCCGTGGGACTACCTTCGTTACTGACGAGCGCACCGTGGCAAGATGACGCTCCGTAAGGGGAAAATGGTCGAATCCCTCGTCGTCGAGTTCGACCAGGCGAAGTATGAAGAGTTCCTCTCTCTGGCTCTAAGAGCCCAAAGACCCGCGTCGCCGCAGGGTCTCAAGTGGACAGCCCCCTGAAGACCAATCTGAGGCTCTGTCGGGTGCTCCTGCTGCCCACTGTGCCAAGTTTGGTTCACGCGCCGACGCCTCCAGAAGGCCCGCGTAACCTCAGACACCTCTACTGCGATCAACCGCGTCGCGCAGAGCACACGAGCCAACGCTCTCTGAAGGCTCGCGTGGTTCCCGGCACATCTACTGGTGCGATCGACGTGTCGCACAGAACGCCCGCGTCAGCGTCTCTCAGGAGACCCGCGTGGCAAACACCCCTGGTTCTATAAACCAGGAAGTTGTGTGGCTTCTCTCTTCCTCCACGGCGCAATCGGAATGCCGAGCGTCGACAGAGAAGACGCGCACGTCAACACTCGGTCGGAACCGTTGGTTTTCTGACTGGGGTTGAACGCAGCGTACGATCCGATGCCTTGCCCGCACCTCGTCCAGTGCGAGAGGTCCGTGTTTGGCGACCCAAACGCGAGACTCCCCAAGTTGAGCCTTCTGAAGACCAACTTGCCAAACGCCAAAGCGAATTCTGCGTCTTGTCAAACGCAGGAAGCACGCGCCCATAGGCGTGGGGCCAGCAGCCCACTCTCTCCCAAGTCTCTCTGCTCCAACGCAGCAGACAGCAACGCGAAAGTCGCGTCTCAAATCAACAGAGACGCCAGACGCGCGTGACGCAGCCGCGACGCGACAGCTGCGTTTCTAAAACATGTGTCCAGACAGCACAGCGCATGACTTCCTCCCGTCTTCCACGTCGCGAGGCTAGTCTATTTAATCCCTCTCCCACGGATTTGAGGGATTATTTGACAAGGAAAAGGAGTGCCAATCAGGCCACTTCTCCATGCTGCTGTCAACAGCTCATCCAGATGCTCTCTGGATGCCATTGCGAGTCAGGCGTGCACCAGCCGTCTTTAATTAGACAGCTGACCCTGATTCCCCCGTCAGCCAAAAGAAGACGCTCCCACAGGAGGAGAACCTTCTCAGATGTTGAATACCCGGAGCTTACTGCAAACATGACTAGCAGAAGCAAGGGAAAACAACTAATGGTCAACTCAGAGGAATCTGACTCTGAACCGGAGGGGGTGTATCAACACACTCGCACCCGGACAGGGGCCATTCCCCCAATTGACTATAATGCCTTAGCCCGCGGCATTAGAATGGGTGGTTCTCACTCCGCTATAGTGGAGTCGCAGGCTTCAAACTCTTCCGTCGAGAAGGAGGCTTCCGCCTACATGGCCGACACTCCTGAGGAGACGACCAGGCGTTTAGAACAGACGCAGAAGCACCAGATGGATATAATCGCCTCTCAACAGAGATCCATTGACTCCCTCAAGCATATGCTTGAGAAATTGCTTGAAGAAAGAGCGAGATCTCCTCCTAGACGACCGAAGGGGAAAGGGAGAAAGGGAGGAAGCCCACCCTCCGAATCTTCTGACGAGACACGACGATCTACCTCGGATGTGTCCAAGCCCTCGTCGCAGGCAAGAAGCGACCAGACCCGGGAAAAGGCTCATGCTAAAAGAATGAGTCAACTGGAGCAGCGCCTCGAGGCCCTTACCAACGTAAAGGCCTCCAAGAAGCTGGAGTAGTCCGGCCCTATCCGACGAGTGGGACTTAGTCCCGTACCCTCCTAAGTTCAAGGCTCCAACTCTCCAAGCATTCGACGGGAAGGGGTCACCCAACCAGACATCTACTACTTCAAATCCCAGACCGGGAATGTGGTAGATAATGACGCCATCCTGGCACGACTGTTCATCGGCACCCTGAAAGGGTTGGCTTTTGAGTGGTTTATGAAGCTCCCGGAAGGTTCCATCAAGAACTGGGGCGACTTGGAGAAGCTGTTTCTAACACGCTTCTTCGAAGATGATTCGGAGGTCACAATGCCTACCCTTTTAGCTACAAAACAGCGAAAGGGAGAGTCCGTCAAGTCTTTCGTAGAAAGATTTCGGAACATGGCACTCCGATGTCCAAGCGGCATGACCCAGGCCACCCTGGTGGAAACATGTCGCCATAATCTCCAAACCTCACTCCTTGCTCAAATAGGAGTTGCTGAAAGCCGCACCTGGAAACAATTAGTCCAGCAAGGTGAACAGGCTGAGGAGATTGTCGCCCGCGTCAGAGCGGAAGAAGGCAAGCCCAGGCCAGAGAGGTCGACAAGGCGTGCACCAGACACCTCCCTCCAGACGAAGCGGAAGGATAATTTGGCGACGGAGACCAAATCTCCCACCAAACCTCAAACAGGCAGGGCAAGTGGCTCTTCAAGCCAGCCACGCCCCAACAAGCAGTATTCCTTCAAGGAGGAACACGTCGATTCGCTCTTCAAGCTACTCAACAAGAGCAATCGACTGAAGCTCCCTGAAATTAGGCGCCCGGAGGAAGTCGGCAAGACCGACAATCCCACCTACTGCTTATACCACAGGATGCTCGGACATCCTACCAAAAGCTGCTACGTCTTTAAGGACATCCTTCAAGCTCTGATTGACGCGGAGGTATTAAAACTCCGACCGGAGCAGAAGAAGATGACGGCCAACATGACGTCGATTCTCCAGTTTGGGACACGACCCCAGACACCCGTGGGGGTGATCTCTGTCCGAAAGGAGAACTGAGGGTGGTCAACACAGACCCTCATCAGCAGCGGGAGAAAGGCTTGGTACCCATCCCTACACCTCGAGGGGAAATCATGTGGGTCCACCCTGACCTCGTCGACGAGCAACAATGGACGACTGTGACCAACAGAAAGTCCAAAGGCAAAGGGAAGACTTCATCTTGCCATGTGATATGCGCTTCCTCTCGAGAAGCGGACACTGATGTTCCCTCGCTGATTGACTCAGAAGAGGAAACAATAGTCCTGGCCGCAGAGCCCAGCCAACCTACGGCGGGGACCCGTTCAGGACAGGCATACTTGAAGCAGTACGGCGAGACAGCAGCGGCTTCTCCGCAACCAGCCGTAGAACCAGCCAAGCCCTCCTCTAAACAGCCAGGGGAGAAACAGAAAGAAACTCGGTTTTCTCGAGTTCTTGCGAAAGGTGTAACGGAAGGATCCTCGACACCTTACAGTTTTGATGTCTTGGCTCAATTAGCCAACATCCCGGCACGCATCACCTTGTATGAACTCCTGAGGCTATCAAAGTCAACCAGAGAGGCTCTACAAGAAGCTTTGGCAAATGCTGAGGTCTTTATGACCCGCGTGCCAAGGGAGGAAGATGTAGAGGATTGCCTCCACACCTCCCCAAATGCTCCCTGCATCACCTTCACAACAGATGACATGCAGGTTAAAGGGAAGCATGACCGACCCTATACTTCACAGGGTATATTGGGTCATCCGAGGTGAACCGCATCCAGGTAGACCCAGGGTCTGCGCTAAGCATCATACCTCGCCGGGTTATGCAATTTCTAGGCATTCCTACCCATCGTCTGAGCCCTACCCAGACGACTATTTACGGGTTCAATGCCAACAGCTCCCGCCCGATGGGGAAGATCAAGCTCAAATGCCAGATCGGGAGCCTCAAGTCGGAAGTGACGTGTTACGTCATTGACGCGGACACTTCCTACAACCTGTTGTTGGGACGACCATGGATTCACCGCAATTCCATCGTTCCCTCTACTCTCCACCAAGTCATGAAATACATTGACGAGAGTGGACAGGTCCGAACGTTGATTGCCGAAAGGCATCCGTTTAAGGGGTTGAAAATTATTTCACGGACTCCCTCTTATATCAGGATCCGGAGGAGACTAATGAAACCCCACAACCAGAGGAGCCAGACTCTGGTAATGAAGCTGACATTGAGCCTGAGAAAGAAGAGTGCCTGTGGGAGTTGGAGCCCATTGTAAAGAGCACTAATAAGCTCGATGTTGATACCACCGACGATGCAGGCGGTTGGTATATTAATGAAGATTTAGATTTCGCGTATTTCCCTGCGTGTGAGTCTGATTCAATACCGTCGGATACTAGTACCGACGTAGATGAGGATGTCTGGTCGGCAATGGATGCTCTGACATCATTGCATGTACCAATAAAATCATCCTTCGGGACGTACCAGGATAATGGAGACGCGCAAAAGTCTGTATTCATGGTTCCAGCCAGACGAAAAGGCCAAAGACCAATACTTTTTGGGCGAATCGCGTCTGAACCAATGCCCCACGAAGAATCGGAAGGCGAGGATGAATCCCCTCAGTTCGATCATTATGAACCGAAAGCACTCAAGATGATGAAGCGCATGGGGTATGATCTAACCAACAGGCCTGGGTTGAACTTCGGAAAAGGAAGAAGAACACTGCTTCGATCCTTTGTACCGAAAGGGAAAACCCCTGATTACTATCATCAGACGCGCCGGGGGTTGGGCTATATATCAACTCCAGTCCCATCAGCCTCTGATTCTCGAGAACGTCAAGTCACGACTGCTCTTCAGACACGTCGTCGTGGGAGTCAGATGTCAGTGTCGGCAACATCTTCAAAGGGCTTTCAGTAAACATGGTTTCGACAAGCCATCTGGAGGATGAAGATGAAGAAATGATCCAATCTGATACAGATCCTTGGATCAAACATTTGAATGCTCTTTGGGATATCCGCTTTGAACAGCGTGAGCCACCCACAGAAGACAAGGTTGTTCAAGTCAACCTAGGAGATGAAGCCAATCCTAAACCCATCTTCATAAGTGACGGCCTGTCACTTTCGGAGAAGAAGGATCTTATATCTCTTGTACAAGAGTATATAGACGTCTTCGCCTGGAATTACGAGGACATGCCTGGACTTGATCCTCAAGTGGCTATGCATCGCCTCAACATCAATCCGGACATGAAGCCTGTTAAACAACAGCAGCGACGGTTCCGTCCAGAGATAATGGAGGCAATCAATCAGAAGTTAGAAAGCTCATCGATTCCGGCTTCATCCGGAAGAACAACATCCCGACTGGGTAGCCAACATCGTCCCCGTCGCCAAGAAGAACGGGAAGATCCGGATTTGCATCGACTTCCGTGATCTAAACGAGGCCTGCCCCAAAGACGAATTCCCATTGCCAATCACGGATGTCATGATTGACAATACTTGTGGATTCGAGCGAATGTCCTTTATGGACGGATTCTCAGGATACAATCAAATCAAGATGTATCCCGATGACGAAAAGCACACCTCCTTCAGGACACCTCTAGGGGTATATTGCTACACCGTCATGCCCTTCGGTCTAAAGAATGCGGGGGCAACCTACCAAAGGGCCATGAATGCCATTTTCCATCAGCAGATACGCAAAACGGTGGAATGTTATGTCGACGACATCGCGGTGAAAAGTCGCATTAAAGGAGATCACATAGCTGATCTGAGGGTGGTCTTCGACATCATGCGGGCTCATCAATTGAAGATGAACCCCACCAAGTCCTTCCTGGGGGTAGCCAGTGGCAAATTCCTAGGGTTTGTTGTGACTTCCACAGGAATCCATTTGGATCCGGAGAAAGTCCGTGCTATCCAAGAGATGCAACCCCCCAGAAGCCTCAAGGAGCTCAGAGGATTACAAGGACGATTGGCATACATCCGCAGATTCATTTCAAATCTCTCCGGGAGATGCCAACCCTTCGCTAAGCTGATGAAGAAGGGCGTTTCGTTCATTTGGGACGACGCTTGCCAGCAAGCATTTGAGGAGATCAAGCACTACCTCACCCAACCACCAGTCCTGGCAGCTCCGGTATCCGGAAAGCCTTTCCTGGTGTACGTCCGATCAATGGATCATTCTTTGGGAGCTCTACTAGCTCAGAATGATGACCATGGGCGAGAACAAGCAATCCACTACCTAAGTAGAACGATGATCGGAGCCGAACATCGGTATAACCCGATCGAGAAGGAATGTTTGGCACTGGTGTTCGCCATTCAGAAAATGCGACACTATCTGGTGGGCCAAACCATAAATGTCATATCCAAAGTCAACCCCCTGAGGTTACTTATGACAAAGCCTTCTTCACTAAATGGCCGGCTGGCAAAATGGGCCATATTGCTATCACAATATGAGATGCATTTTCTGCCACAAAAGGCTATTAAGGGACAAGCGGTGGCAGACTTCTTAGCTGAACACCCAGATCCCAGGGCAGCCAAACTCTACGAGGATCTCCCAGATGAGGTCGCCGAAGTCTGCCTAGCTCAGACATCGTTCGAAAGTCAAGTATGGCAACTTTTCTTCGACGGTGCATCAAGGGCAAGCCCGAAGGGACACACAGTAGCGGGGGTAGGAGTGGTACTCGTCTCCCCACAAAATTACGTGATTCCCCGAGCTATCTCGTTAACCGAGCCCTGCTCCAACAATGTGGCAGAATACAACGCTCTTTTGATTGGGATGCAATTCGCCGATGAGATTGGCGTTAAAAATCTCGAGGCATACGGTGATTCTAAACTCATCGTCAGCCAAGTTCGCGGAGAGTATGAGGTCAGGCATGAAGATCTAGTACCCTACTACAACGCGACAATCCACATGGCCGAGAGGTTTTCAAACTTCCACATCGACCATGTACCGCGCAAGCAAAATGCGCATGCAGATGCACTTGCATCCCTTGCTGCCTCCTTAGCTCTTCCAGCTGGAGCAATGGAGAAGGTATTCGTCTATAGCCACGACCTATACTGCCCAAAAAGTCCCCTCGGAGACTACCAGAGGTCAACGGGAGATCGTCGCGGTAAGGAAACACTTGAAGTGTCAACCGATCCAGAGCTTAAAGACTGGCGATTCCCCTACATTGATTTTGTCTTGTACGGCATCTTGCCCGAAGACACCAGGGAGGCGACTGCCATCCGAAGGAAAGCCTCCAAATTCTACTACAATGCGATTTCGCGAACATTGTATCGTAGATCGCATGACGGGATCCTGCTCCGATGCCTCTCATCAAAAGAAGCCCACGAAGTGTTGAAAGAAGCCCACGATGGTACGTGTGGAGCTCATCAACCTGGCCCGAAGCTGGCAAACCGACTCCAAAGGTTGGGTTACTACTGGCCCAAGATGGTTGCCGATGCTGTTGCCTATGCCAAAAGATGTCACGCCTGTCAAATACATGGCGATTTCATCCATCAAGCACCAGGATACCTCCACTCTACGACCTCTACCTGGCCGTTCGAAATGTGGGGGATGGACGTGGTTGGCCCTATCAGCCCACCATCATCGAAAGGACATCGGTTCATTCTAGCGATAACCGATTACTTCTCAAAGTGGGCCGAAGCTATCCCTTTGAAAGAGGTGAAATCTTCTAACGTGATCAAGTTCGTGAAACATCACGTTATTTACCGGTTCGGTGTGCCTCGGCGGATTGTCCATGACAATGGACCCCAGTTCATCAGCCAGGCTTTTCAGAGATTCTGCGCCAAGTTCAGAATCCAGAGTGTGTCATCAACGGCATACTATCCGCCCGCTAACGGCCTCGCAGAAGCTTTCAATAAGACTATTGGCAAGCTTCTCAAGAAATTCGTCTCGAAAAGTCAACGAGACTGGGACGATAAGTTGGGCGAATGCTTATGGGCCTATCGCACGACTGTGCGAACCCCAACTAAAGCCACGCCATTTTCCTTGGTGTACGGATGCGAAGCCGTCCTTCCACTGGAAATCTAAATTCCATCTCTTCGCGTCGCCTTGACAGCGGAAATGACAACAGAGGAGAAGCATCGACAGCGACTCCAAGAATTGGAAGCCTTGGACGACAAGCGTCTGCAGGCCCAACAACAAATCGAGCTTTACCAAGCTCGTATCACCAGAGCCTTCAACAAGAAAGTCAAATCGCGAACTTTCAAGAAAGGCGACCTCGTCTTAGCCGTCCGAAGACCCATGGTCATGACGCACAAGACGAAAGGAAATTTCCAACCCAAATGGGAAGGACCGTTTGTAGTAGAGTCAGTCTACTCAAATGGATCGTATCGCCTCATAACCTCAAATGGCGATACACTCATGATGCCAATCAATGGCAAATTCCTGAAGAAATACTATCCCTAGATGGCATTCTTCCACCGATCAAGTTAAAAATACACCTCTGATCGGAAACATCCAACGCCTCCAACGGCTAAAGATAGAGGAAAATGTTGGCTTTTAAGTCCAACATAAGTCTTCGACAACTCATCATGCTGAGGGTAATAGCATGGCTAGCCCAACTCAAACGGTAGTTGGTAAAGGCATGTCAAACCCGTTGACAGCTGAGGATTTGCTAAAAATCCTAAGGGACACGTTCCCATTTGATCCGACGCCTCCGATGGCTAAGGATAGAGGAAAATGTTGGCTTTTAAGCCCAACATAAGTCCTCGACAACTTATCATGCTGAGGGGAATAGCATGGCTAGCCCAACTCAAACGGTAGTTGGTAAAGGCATCTCAAATCCGTTGATAGCTGAGGGTTTGCTAAAAATCCTAAGTGGACTTGATTCCACTCTTCCCTCCAAAAATCCCTTACCAATTCTCATCCATAGAATGGTAGGACCACAAAATGCAATCATTACTATGTTAACACTATACCTCTGGTAATGAATACTCTTTGTCGAGTACAAACCTGGCTTGTTAACTCTGCATAGAGTAACAAACTCTCAAATTGCCAAGTTAACACTATACCTCTGGCACTTCAAATTCCACTTGTCAATTCTCATCAATAGAATGACAGGTCCTCAAATTGCTCCTATCGCAAGCAAATTCTTGTCAAGTTAATATCACACCTCTGACAAAACTACTGTTTAAAGTTAACATTACACCTCTAAGCGGTACCTCGAGTGCCTGTCAAGTTAATATCACACCTCTGACAGTCACCTTTCTTCAGACTTCCATATCGAAGCTGAAATGGACGATGCCAAGTTAACACTACACTTCCAGCATCCGAGTCATTGCTAAGTTCAACAATACACCTATGGCTATGACCTTTCCTCGACTTCTTTAAGCCGAGACGACTAATGCCAAGTTCAACATTACACCTCTAGCATTACTATCACTGTTAAGTTAAACATCACACCTATGACAGTGACACCCTCAGTTTTCCCAAATAAAACTGAGATGCTGATGAGTTAGGTTAATATCACACCTCTAACTCACATCCTTGTCAAGTTAACATTACACTTCTGACAAGACTACTTCTAAACCGTTAAGTTAATATCACACCTCTAGCGGTAAAAATCTTACTAGATTCCCCACGAGTCTAGTTTCATTTGATATTCTCCCCAACCGAGTATCAAATTCATTTGGGAGGCATTGTTGGTTAACATTACACCGATAAACTATGCTTCCATCAAAATCCCCAGCTGATCTTAAATCAAGTTAATCCCAAATCCTTGATAAAAGTTCACCTTCTCTGGGGGTACACACTCTACTTGTCACTTTCTTTTATAAAGTGGCGGGTCCACCAAAATCATTCTTTTGCTTCTAAAACAAAATATTCAAGACAACAGAAAGAGGCAAAAAAGAAAAGTGTCACTTTTATTGATATTCAAGCATATGAAAGTGGTACAAAACGCTATCTTATACAATAAGATTGAGTGTTACAATTAAGGAGTACAAAGAAGTCCCTCTCTCTCTCAGAGGCCGTACTCACTCCTTGAAACCGCATCTGATCCCAGGTGCACAACTGGAACCGATTGCGCCATGGCGACGACACCAACTTTCGAAAGCGCCCTAGCTGACTAAGCCAGGAGCAATGGTGTTCTTGAGGTCCGGTGGCAACAGAAGGTCCTGCAACCCTTCGTTCAGGCGCGTCTCTTTCCCTAGCAGACCATCCATCGAACATGGGTCACTCCTGGGGTGAGAGAGGAAGTTTAGGAGTCATCACAAAGGATGCTACCCTCCACTAGGTCCAGCGGCAGCAGAAAGTCCTGCATTCATCACCATCCCTTTCCCCAGCAGGCCATCCAACGGAATGTCCTTGATGTCACTTCTGGAGTAGGGAGAGGAAGAGGATCTTTCCGCCACCGTAACCGTCGGACCACCCTCGCCGATACTCAGCCTATCCGTCTCTTGCACCAGATCTGAAGAGACCTTGGCGAGGGTTAGGTCCTCGTCAGAGATATAATTTAATCTCTCACAAACGACGAGGACCATAATTTAATCTCTCACAAACGAACGTGGAGCAGGTTCGCCAGCCGGTATATTCTTTCTGGGGCCCAGCAAACCTGAAAAAGGACAAGCAAGCCTACCTGCAAAGAATAAGCAAGAGAGTCAGAAAATCTGGAACTCAGTACATTTTTATAAAGGAAACTAACAGAACGCGGCAGCCATTCAAGACTTCAGACGCGGGAATGACCCGCACAGTCAAACAGACGCAAGTCAAACTGCGCCACGCATAGGATTCAAACGCGGCCTCAGTTTGTACCCGCGCCTAATGCACCAGACGCAAAGAATTTCAGAACGCCAAAAATTGCCATCTCTCTGTTGGGTGAACAGGAGTTGCAAGATTCAGGTCTGAAACGCGCCAAGGCAGTAAAACGCAATGGGCAAAGCCAGCGTCAAGCGCCTGCATTCAGAGAAGTCAAGTCACTGGCACAAATTCCAGAGGAGGAATGCACCGGGACTTCATTCAGATGATCATGCCGAAGTTCAGGCTATACACATCATCAGGGGACATACCAGCAGAGACCTCTAGCCAGAGTTGGCCTCTCTGCACCCAAACGCAGGCGTCCAAGATAATCCGAGAGGGGGTTCTTCTTGAAGAGACCAAACCGAAGCGTGAGAGCTCTGGGTCATCTTCATCCTCGGAATTACCTTCGTCCATGGAGACGGAGTCCCTATCAAGAAACTCTTTTCTGAAGAAGGTGGGACTTCTCAGAGCAATCCAAAGAGAAATAATCCAAGCTTGGATTATAGAAGGGGAGCGCACCCTATTTATAGGCAGGCCCTAATAACTGCCATTAATGAGGCGTTAATTGGAACCGTCACGCACGATTGTCAAAGCCCAGTGAAGGATTGACGCGTGGAACGCCGCTTTGGGAACCGTCGCAAGCGCCGGTTTTCAACCGCCCGCATCGGTTTTGCGTCCAAGGGCAGTAACTCCTGAGTCCAATGAGGAGTTGACGCGTGGATAACTGCCTTGGGAATCAACGGATGACTCGGAATCCCAATCGACAGTGAAGACCTGACGAGCAAAGATCTCCTAAAATCTTGAGTCAGATCACATTAAACGCAGATGGGAAAGCCGCGTCCCTTCAACAGATAAGGCTGCATCTCTTGCGTCTGCCCGATCCGCGCAAGACAGATTTGCGTTATTCAGAGCTGCGTCTCACCTTGTGATTGACGCTGCGTCTCACCCCAGGGACTGACAGCTGCGTCTTACTTTACGGATCAATGCCGCGTCTCATCTTTTGATTGATGCCGCATCTCATCAAGAAGACCGCGTTCCGATTTGTGATTGACGCCGCGTCTCATCAAAAGGACTTAGTAGAATCTAAGTTCTTATGAAATGATGACCGCGTCTCACTTTATGATTGACGCTGCGTCTCAGTAAAAGGACTTAGTAAAATCTAAGTTCCGGTAGACTGACGACTGCGTCTCACTCTGTGATCGCCGCTGCGTCTCGTCAAAAAGACTTGGTGAAATCTAAAGTCCCCATAGATTGATGCCACGTCTCATTCTACGGGATTAATGCCGCGTCTCGCCAAGACCGCGTCTCATTAAAAGAACTTAGTCCTACCTAAGTTCAGTAATCACGACTAGTGATCAAGAGTTGGACTCATCCACAACAGGACAAAGAAATTGGGACAAAAGCTCTAAAGAAAACTTCTATTATATCAAGAAATGATAGAAGTGGATACAAACACTCTTAATAAATAGAGTGTCCCTTTTCTTTACAAAAAAAAAAAAAGAAGAAGAAAAGAAGGCTAAATGTCCTGGTTCGCCAAGGAACGGATTTGTTCCCTAAGGCGGTGAATCTCATGCTGGCGCGTCCTCTCAGCCTCCATGATAGCCCGGTCCCGCAGCTCCGCCTCAGATAAGAAATTTCTGGCAGCCAGCTGCATCCGCAGAGATTCCACCCTGGAAGATTGTAGGGATAGACTCTCTTCAGCACGCGCCGTAGCAGCCCGTTGCTCCTCAAGCTCCTTTTTGAGGGAAACAAGTTTCTCCTCATTTAGCGCAAGAACAGCTTCCGCCTTGGCGATAATGTCCCGAGTTCTGAGGATGACTTGCTCCGTGCTCTGCACACTGAGCTCAGATTCCCTCGAATCTCCGGCTAATTTTTGAAATTCAGCCTTGGAATATTCAAGGTCGCGAATCTCGGCAGCGATTTGTGCCTCCGCCTCTTGTCGCTCCCGTTCCTGAGCAGCTAGGAGCCTAGTCAGGATGGCCTGGGCCTCACCGGAAGAACCAGCATCTTCCAAAGATTCCAGCTCCCGCAGGTTATCTCCAAGTTGCTCTACCACCTGCAGGCATGCCCTGGCAAGTGAAGGGCCTCCCGCCAATTCGACGCTCACGGCCATATTTTCAAGAAGCCTCTGGGCGAACTGGAAGGTGCTGTGTCCACGGAAGATGAGATCAATACATGATCCCATCGAGGTGAAGAATTGTTGCACCATCTGACGTGCCAGCTCCCCCATGTCTTCACCACCTAAGAAGCTTCCCGACCCTTTTTCTGTCACGGGATAAGGGATATAGGGCGGGTCTTCTCGCACAAGAGCCGTGCCGGCCGTCGATGTGGCAAGAGCAAGACTACCCACTGGCGCTTCCTGGAGCGCTGCCTCTGCAGGAGCTTCCACGACCAATGAAGGAGTTGTAAGCACAACCTCTTCAGAAACTTCCACCGAGGATTGAGCTGTGTGGCCTTCTGGAAGGGTGCCGATCGTCGGACTCCCCACCTGAGCCCCCTCAGTCAGAGCTGCCTTACTAGGTTCGAGGTCCAGAGGCGTCGAGTCCTGTAGAATGGGAGTCTCCCCAGCTTCGGCAGTAGCCTTCTCCACCAGCGGAGTGAGAGCCTCCTCAGCCTCAATGGTTGTTTCCCCTCCTGGCAAAGGGGAAGGCTCCCCAACTTCAACAGCTACCCCCTCCGAGGTTATCTCAGCGGCCGAAGCCTCAATCCCCTTGGGCTGGGTCAACTCTGTTTCCATCGCCTCGACATGCGAGGAAGTTATACCTTCAGCAGGGATTATCGCCAGCGGTAACGCAGTCGATGATTCACCCCCGTATATTTTCTCCTCCGAGATGTGGAAGAATTTGCTCTGATCAGGAAGAGCGGGTTCATGGCCGTAGTCGACTTTATCTTCAAAGTCGCTTTCCGTATCAGACGCGGAAGACGACAGTTCAACGCAAAGGTCCTCGGTGACCGGAGCCTTGCCACCAATCACCCCAGTGGTAGGACTAGGGTCGATTATCCGAGCGCTGGAAATGAAGACACTAGGAGGCCCTGACCGCTGTGCCTTGTCTCTCCCTTCACGAGCAGAAGAAGGCTCGGACCGAGCTGAGAACCCTGGAATCTGGACATTCCCTCCCACGAGCTGTTCTTCCTCGTCAGCTATAGTGGGTTTGTCAACCAATTCCCCCCTCTTCCGCAATCTTACAGGTCCCTCTGTGCGACCTAGGAGCACGGATTAAACCGGGGAGATTTTTATCCTCTGGCGGTTCCTCAACCATGATAAAGAGGTCTTCAGGACAGTCCTCAACTCCAGCAGAAATGCCTTCTGAGGGAGAGACTTCTGTTGCTAAATCCCTCCGAGCCCTCTTCGAAACAGGACCAGCAGTTGAGGTGGGACCCCGACGACGCTTAGAAGGCCCCTCCTGTGGCCCTAGCTTGGTTCTACTCCGGGTTACTCGGAGCTCCTCTCTTGAGCCTCCCTCAGCTTCTCTCTGAGATGCTCTCTCCAGCTCTTTCTGGACCTTTAAATACTGGGTGATCATGTGCGAGCATTTGCCAGACTCCGACTGTGTTTTGAGATAGGCATTAATGCCCTCAATACCCGTATACTCGGGGGCAAAATCCGGTGACTGGTTTACCCGAGAATACCAAGTGCAGAAAGTGAAGCTGGTAAGGTTCTTCGGCTCCTCGACGGGCAAACGGAAAGTTGCCTCTGTCCCCCCAGCCACGCTATAATACCAGGCTCGAGCACCTTCGCACAAATTCCCATTGAAGGCAAGTTGTGTATTCGGATTGCCGACATAAAGCTGAGCATAGCCAAACTGTCGGGCAAAACGACTTGGCATATACGGTTCGATAGTGCAGGAAGTCCCTTGGCGAAACAGCACATATCCTGGTCGTATATTGATCAACCACCGGAAGACTCCCGCAGACAGTTGGGTGAGGTCATCCCGACCTATAGAATCAGTGAATTGCTCACCAAAGGATGCACCAGGAATCCCAGGGAAGCAGCGGTTGAGCTGGTAATTGGCGGCATTTGAGAGACGTCTCCGAATATAATATATATAGGTGTCACTCCAATCCGAGTTTTCCAGCCGCCTCACAAAAGGGACAGGACTCGTACTCCCACGCGCCGTTGTCATCAGAGAAGGGCAATGCATCACGTACCAGGCCATGAGATACGTGTAAGGCAACTCCATTCGGGGGTTGGGGCGCCTTGCCGTCGGATTTCCCTTTGAGTCAACATACGGCTTGCCTTGAGAGTCGACAGTCCTTGGAGCCTCGCATAGTCTCTTGGCTAGCGCCCGCAACCCGCTCTGAATGCCAGCCGCCACGGCCGGAAGAAGGGCTATAGGACGGCCATGGGCCAGGAGCACTGCTGGGTACACCACGTCGGCAATAATGACTTCATGTGGCCGTGTAGGTACCACGCAACGCTTCAACCACAGCATCAAGAAGCCCGCCAACAGCGCTCGACTAGAGATAGAAGCCCGGGCCCGATGATGATAGCTTTCGAAAAGCGTATCAGGTTCGAAGCCGTCCTCGTTCGACCCAGTGGAGTAAAAGCCCTCAGAAGCTTGTGCGACCATGTCGTCAACTCCCTGTTCAGAGAGGGGAGCCAGTCGAGTTATCGAATGATCCTTCTTGCTGACATTGCTGAATAAGTAATTGGCCCAGGATAGATGCCTAACTCCATGCGTCCTCCAACCGGTTACCTGACCACAAATATGGAAGTGGCACATCACTTCCCAATAGGTCTCGTACACCTCAGGGGAATCCTTCTTTATAAGGTCAAGCTCCCTAGCAGTCGGGACATATTCTTCATAAGGGAACTCCCCCATCACCAACCCCGAGACCTCATGCAACTCATGCAGTGCAAGGCCCATTTCTCCAACCGGGGTAAAGAATGTCCCCGTCTGAGGGTTGTAGCGCTCCAAGATCCCGAAGAAGTTGTGAGAGCTCATTGGGATGCCCCATTGTACGGCCCTGACTGCTGAGTATAATCCCACGTGCTCAAGCAGATCTCCAAGATCGGAGAGGGCGAAACCCACCATCCTGCCCCACCAAGAATTCTCCGTGGAGTGGACCCATCCTGGCAAATGGAACTTGGCCGGATAATCACCCTCTGCTTCTATGAACGAGTTGAGGAAGGTGGTGGCAAGCTGCGGGATCTCTCCGACTGGAAGCTCAGACTTGCGTGACCCGGGAAACAAGCCGAGGACCGCCCGGTCATGGCAATCATGACGGCATACGTTCTGGGATTTGAAATTCCCAAGGGTAATCTCAGAGATATCCCGGGACACGTCCCACTTCATCTTCCGAAGGACGGATAGATGTTGGAGATAAGACAACGGGAGCATCCTCTCCATGGCTGGAAGGAAGTATCTCCTCTCCCCTATCTGACGGAGCCACCTGTAATTCCCGTCATACATTGGGTTGCCATCGTCGCTGACATGATCTCCAAAGAAGAAAGCAGGCTTCTCCAGCTTGATGTGGATATCCGTTGCGAAGACTGCATCGGTCATGAGCACCCGAGAAGTCCTCTCATCAACATGGGCAATCATTTCCCTACGAACTGGCGACCTGTCAGCAGTCACAGGTAGGGTCCTTCGCAGTGCAAAAGTCAGACGGTGGTCGGCACCACCCACGCGTCCAAAGTGGTGCATCTTGGCGAGTGAACCTGAAACATGCGGCACTGCAAAAGAAAAAGACACTTGGTCAGGTACTTTGCCAAAAATAAGGGAAGACGCTAAGTGTTCATAATTCAAAACGCAGCCGAGACATTGGACGCAGGAGTTATCATCCGCGTCCAGACCTGCGAACTTGCACCAAAACGCAGAAGAGATACTGGACGCAGGAATTTTTCGAATCCGCGTCCAGACCTGCAAAGCTGCGTTCTGCAAACCAAGACTTATGAAAACTCTAAGTACTTGGACTCAAACGCCAGATTCTACAAAATCGGCGGTTGAAGACACGGAACGCAAGGATCAAATCCGCGTTCTGCAAACCAAGACTTGTGAAATTTCAAAGTGCTTGGACTCAGACGCCAGCGCCTGATGGCACAAAACGCGGCACAGAACGCATGGATCAAATCCGCGTTCTGCAAATCGCGTCCAGAGACCTTCACAATTAGAAATATTCTAAGTGAAGGACCCAGAGTGCAGAGTTCACCAGCGTCGGATCATCAGGCCCGCGCCCCGGTTATCATCTCAAGGACAGCGTCCGAGAATCAAACACGATCTTGTGTTAAAGGTCCTTAGGGTTCTATGAACATGTTTTAATGGCGGAACCCACACCGAAGGTGCATTTTTACCTCGGAAAACACCCTCCTGCGCAGAGGAAGCATCTCTCTCAGCCTCGGCGACGGTCGCCCTTGAGGTCGATGCAGTCGGTTTCGTCTTGGGAGCCATTGAAGATCAAGAAATCCGAGCGAGGAGATGAATAGTTGAACAGAGAAGGAAGTTCTTTTTCTCAGAGAATGCGTTCGTTCGGAGAAGAAGATACATCTCTCCAACTGTTGCCTTTTATAGGCACGGAGATTCGCGAAGATACGCGGCGTTTGGCCCAATAAACGCTGCAGCGAATCGCTGCCTGACGCGTGGAGCCAAATCATTGTTTGAACAGGGAAGATCATGCGTCGCGACCCCGCCACAAGTCAGAAGTTGACACGTGGAGCAGTTCATTTAATGAACCGGGGGATCCGCGCGCCAAAAGGCGAAATCTCGCCGTTTCCCCAGGCCAGCTGGCGGCGTAATCATGACATGGCACAGGCGCGCGCCCCAAAGTACGCGGCTCTTCGGTGGACATGCCCCGTCAGCATCATCATAAACGCACCCAGAAAATCGCGTCTGCATTTCAAGAGATGCGTCTCTCCAAAGTCCGCGTCCCCTCAAACGGGCCAAACATCGCGTCTACCCCATGGAAGTCGCGTCTTTAAAGCAGTCTCTGCTTTTTCAAAAGGGAACCTGCGTCCAGTCTCCTGTTTCTGCAAGTCAGTTCAACAGTACACTGACGCAAACAGACAACCAACCACTCCCGGCCAAAAGCGCACCCGTGACAGACTAAAAGCAATCGGGGAGGTCTAGACTGTGTATCTAGACACTCAACACGATCAACTCTGACGGCTTCAAAGAGTTCAACAGTACACTCACGAAGACCAATTCCAGATAAGATCAAACCCGAAGCATCAACAGTCCAGTCATAAACGCGAACACGGCTAAGATCCAAAGTATTCCGAAATCCGTCCCATTCAACTGCGGAATATCAGAAACTTTGGAGGGGGTTCTGTAGGCTGTCTAAAAATGACTAACAGACCAGCCATTAAGGAAGCAGAGTCTCAAGCTCTAGACGCGAGGAATCGATGCTCGCGTCTCAGCATTAAGACGCGTTGGCTCTACACCCGCGTCTCAACGTCCAGACGCGTCGGCCCGAAGCCCGCGTCTCAGCATCAAGGCGCGTCGGCCCGACGCCCGCGCCTCAGCGTCCAGACGTGAAGGCCCGAAGCTCGCGTCTCAGCATTAAGGCGCGTTTGGCTCGACGCCCGCGTCTCAAACTTCAAGGCGCGTTTGGCCCAACGCCCGCGTCTCAGTTGCAACTGCCCTGATTGCGGGGCCAGTCACCGCGCATGTAGCGGGTAGTGGCCCCTCATTCGGGAGCGTTTTCAGGAGGCACCTTCACCCCCTGAGACCCCTATAAATAGCCTTGTTTGCTATGAAGAGGGGATCAAAGTTTTTTTTTAAGGGAGAGAGTTTTTGAGAAGATCGAAGCTTTGGAAAATTAAGAAGGTCAAGGCATCATCAAGATCGATCGAATCCAGGCAAGAGGATCATCAAGAGGGAAGCACGACTTCAACAACAGACAGAGGGAGGAGACTCTTCAGCGAGCTTACTGAGTACTAGCCGCTCTTCGCCTACCTCCTCTTTGAGAGTTTTGGTAGACGGAGCTGAGTTACTCTTTCTACCGACCGAAGAGAAGACCCCCGACGGTCCAGGACGGTCATCTGGTCAACGGAGAACAAGATTCACTCTCCATCGCCACACGAAGAACCCAGCCTTAAACAAAGGGAAGATTCAGACATCCTCCCTCCCTTGTAACTGGAAAAGAGGGAAGAATAGTTCTTTTGGTTGTAATCGTTTCGCTTGAATCAAGGAAATCTTTTACAGCTAAAACCACTTTCTCCGACCACCAAATTTTCCGGCTCCTACAGCCGTACACCTATTCAGCTCCCCTCTAGGTGTACCTTCATATATATGTGCATGTGTGTGTGTGTGTATATGTATATGTGTGTGTATTAAATTTTCTAGTATTATCATCTTTTTCTATGAAGCACAATGGGAAAAAGAACAATATTTGACCTGAGCTATTGTTTTACAAAACTTATTTCAAAGTCAAAGGACTTGTCCCACAAGTGACATTTCGGTTAATTTTGGGTTCGTAAGAGCTTCACTTACTCACAAGTCATCGATTCGAGTTCTCGTGCGCGCATGACATTGGGTGCCATCAGGCGCCCCTTAACTAGAAGGAAAAACAAAAAAGAGACTTAACAATATAATCGTGTGTATTCTAGCCTGTACAAGAGTTTAATTCTTGTATTTACCTAGAAAACTAGAAGGAAAAGGAAAATAAACAAAAGTCAGAATCCGAAACCCTAGTTGGCCTATATATTGGGCCTGTTTGGTTAAGGGTGGAAGCGAGGAAGTGAAGAAGTGAGGAAGTGGTAATAGTTCCCTTTGAAACTTGGGAATTGGTTAGTAAGTTTTTCGGTGTTTGGATGTTGTTGGGAAGTGTGATTTGAAAAATGTTTTGTCTTTTCTAGTGTTTGGATGGTAATGTGAAAATGGAAGTAGAATAGTTGACCACAAAGTTGACCGCAAAATATTATTAAAATAAAAATTAATTAAGAAAAATAAAAAATGGACTATAATTAGAATGCAAGTGAGATTTATATGAGCAAAAAATTAACTGTTTTGTACTACAATTTATTAAAATGAGATTTACATGACCACAAAATTAACTGTAGCGCTCTGGAAGTGAGAAAATTGTTGTGTAAAAGAGAAAAGAGAAAAGGAAAAGGGGTTTTCTTATTTTCCTTTTCCGGTGTTTGGATAGATAGGAAAGTGAGCAATTATACTTCCCCATTTCCTTACTTCCGCTCACTTTCTTGCAACCAAACAACCCCAATATTGTCAAGAACATCTTGAGTAGAAGTTTCCTTCTACATGAGAATATTAGACCCACCAATATCTCAGCTTAGTTAGATGAATTGAATCAAGCTACATTGCCATTGACTTCAGTTACCTTTGCCATGAGAAAGAAAAAACGAAACAGTCCTTGTCCTTGAATATTCTTGGTTGCACATTTAAAAGAAAGAGACGGTGTCTTTATTTTGCCGTGTAGCCGCCGAGGTTGATCGAAGTTGACATGAAACCCGTACAAAATTCAGAAAAGATCGAGAGTTTTATCATCCAATGTATTAATGAAGGAGAAAAAACAAGTTATAAATAAAGCAGACATAAAATAAAGAGTTACGAAGAGATATCATTATAAATATTAATACGTGCATAATTAAATGTTTAAAAATTATAACTAAATATGCATTTTATTACATGCTCTTAATTAACTTCATAATTGTTTACTCGACTGCTCGTAATCATAGACAAATTAAAAATTACGTGTAATCTGAGGAATGTCCAATCCTACGAGTGAGTCATATCATGAACATATGCATGAAAGAAAAGTCTCTCACGGTTGTCCAGATGCTTGGTGTGGATCGCTTAGAGCACAATGCACTCCACAGTCATTAGTTCAAAAATTGTCTAGCGGATATTTCTTCTCTTTGTGATGTGACTCTGATCAAATCCCGAGTTTGTTCCTTAAAAGTCACTGACGAACCACATCAGCGGTTGAGTCAATTAGCCGAAAAAAAAAAAAAAAAAAAAAAAATCAAGTTGGCTGCAGTAATTTAATTCATGAACTAAACCTAATTTCAATTTTCAAAGTATGACGCGGTGCTTATCCGAGATTAACTTGTGCAGTGCATGCACGAATCCAGGTGTGATCGATTGTGACGAAATCAACGGCGCTATCAATCAGCAAGAGCAGTTGGGTCCAAGGGAAGACTTTATTTAGCCAAGATACAACAGAAAATAGGCCAGCAATTGACCGATTCAGTTATTCGTGTGTGATTCACACGCACATGTAATAAGATTTGTGTTGACACATAGATAAGATATCGGGTTTCAAAAAGGCAAAGCTTTAAATTTTTTAAACCTCTTATTGGGCCAGTTTCGCGTGTCAATATAAGATTGATCCTCGTATAATATGCATGCGTGGCGTGCACACATGAACCGAACCCGCAAATGACTGGCATAATTAGTTTTGAAATTAAAAATAGACAGACAAAAGCACGAAAACAGCCCCAAAATTGTCTCGTTACTGCTAATGATCAATTAGTTTACGCTGCTAAAATAGCAAAGAAAAAAGGAATATCATTTTGTCAATTTGTTTTTCGGTTTTCAGCGTGCGTTGAAGCAATCTTTCCATGCTTTTGATGAAAAAAAAAATTGTCAACTTGTTTGAGAACATGATTTGTGTCGTCAAAACGAATAGTGACCTCTTGAGATACGGGTTCGGTTCATGTGTGTGAGACACACACATATACAATAAGAGGACCAATCACGCATTGACACGTGTATTGATCCTCTTATAATATGTTATGTGTGTGAGCCTCACACACATATTGAAGAGTTTCAATCCACGTGTCAACACGGAATTGACCCTCTTATTGTATGTGTGTGTGGCTCACACACATGAACCAAATCCCACAAGCACAAGTGGCATTTAAATAAAATCTGAGAACCAATTTGATAAAAAAAGTCAAGATATTAGGTGTTTTTGTTTTTCGTTTCAATTTTTCATTTAAATCTATTACTTTTTATTCATTTTTTTTTTTATTTTGTATATGATACTATATTCGCATGTGAACATTTTGACATTAACTTTCAGTCTTTGCTACATATGTGTTTTGGCGTAGGTTGTGAGCGTAAAGATTTAAAACTCCAAAAAAATTTAAATTTTCTTCTAATAAAAAATAAAACAAGCTGATGTTGAGAACCATCATCACCAAAATAAGCTGATGTCGAGGATCTATCCTGCAAACTGATTGAATATGTTTTATTATTATGTTTAATTTATAAGAACTTCTAATAAAAATCTCAAAGCATTCCAACATTTTTTCCATAATTTGTTCACTCACACACACCACTATGTGCAATAGGTTTAAATACTAGTCCATTTATTATAAACTATGAAAATTTGATAAAATTCGGCTTAACAAAAAAAAATATACAATTGAAGCATTCAACATATGGCAAAAATACAGTACATGCTACTTATGTGTATAATAAAATTCAAACATTTTATAAAATGAATAAAAAATGGCAAAAAAATAAAAACTTGAATGTGAAAAATTCGGAGATGTATACGTTTGAATAATATTTGTAGATCGATGTAAAGTTCGAAACTAAAAGTTTAGTAGATATATAAAAAAAAAATTGAGTGAGATTCAATAATATAATAGCTAAACTTTTAGATGCTTTAACCAGATAAAAATCAAGATTCACTGGAAATAGAAAGCCATAATAAAAAACAAAAAAAATTTGAATTTTTACTATATTTGAAAGCAACTCAGAGGTTTATTTGAAAACAAATAATTCATCTCTTTATTTCTCTTAACTGTGAGTATCACACAATAAAGTATCACTCGTGTGTATAAATGACAATGAGTATAATTCCAGTACTATATCGAACCATTAGAAATAGACGTGTACGCATATAAAATTCATTAAATTTGTACATTACAAAGATAATACGTGAATTATATAAGCCTATTGATCAACAAAACACCAGTCTAAAGTCAGTCTTATTCGCATACGTCTCTTCTTCTTCTTCCTTTTTCCCTTATGTTACAATAACATTTATAGGATACATTGGATGCATTTTAACAACACATCTCTCAAAAAGCATACATCCAGCTATCACTTCAGAAAAGCTGCGCCTGCATCCTCCTCCAGCTCCTCAACCACTGGCCACAGGGACTTCTTGCCGGCGTTGCGAGCCGAGCAGTTCGCCCTGATTTCACCCTTGTTGCCGGTCAGCACGCTCAGCTGGCCCATCTTGATCATCGAGAACGCAAACTTCTCAAAAAACAGGCGCTGGTCCACGGCAAAGCTGGTAACGATGGGCCTGGTCCTCGAGTCGGAGTACAAGTCCTGGTCCGAGGTGAACAGGCCCTGCCTGTTCATCAGGTCCACGTAGTACCTGTTGTCGAACGTGTTGGGGCTCCGGATGTCGTTCACGGTGGTGTTGGCGGTGTTGGCCGCCGGGCATGTGAGTTTGAGGTTCTTCGCGAAGGTCTTGTCCATGTTGGTGTCCTGCGCCGGGTAGAGCCGGCCGGTGAAGGATGCGCAGTGGGCTAGCCCGATGGTGTGGCCGCCGGAGAGCGCGACGAGGTCGTTGGCGTCGAGATTGATCTTGTTGAGGACCGAGAGGAGGGTGCTGACATTGGAGGTGGGGGGCGGCAGGCCGGCGAGGGTGGCGCTGCTGGTGGCGAACGACAGGCCGTCACGGCGGCCAAGGGGGACCTTGTACTCGGGCCCTCCAGACTGACAGAATTCCAGATTGTATATGAGACAAAAGGATATGTATTTATGGGATATTTGAAATTTATTTATGCTATCTTCTTTTATTACTGAGTCAGATCTCAATGACTAAAAGAAAAAAAAAAACATTTATAAACAATTATTTCTTTAGTTGTATACTGATATTTCAAACAGAAAAGCTTCACCCATGAGATCTTATGCATGTAAAGGTTTTATTTTATACGTGCGCAAAAGCTTTAGGCCTTCATGAACCATAAATTAATTGCCGGTGGAAATTTTACCAGTTGGACTGAGTCACGAGCAGCCAAGGCAACAACATCAGCACAAGACACCACTCGCCCGCAAGCCCGATCGATGAGGGCTCGGAGGTCGTTGATGGCCTTGAAAGCCGCCGGCCGCAGCGTCAGGTTCGGCAGCGCCTCCTTCTCCCCCGGCCGGCTTGCAGACCCGTCAAGCAACACTGACCCATCACATCCCTGCACTCAAATCAAAAAGACTTTTCACAAGTTGTGACATCATAATTAATCTGAAGAATTGTATTGTATTGTATTGTAGACCTGCACGAAGCAATCGTGGAAGTGGACACGGAGGAGGCCAGCAGCGAGGCCGATGTCCTTTTTGAACTCTTTCTTCAGGTGGTCTCTCACAATGGACTCCAATTTCGGGCACTTGGACTTGTAGAACGAGTACGAGAGGCCTGCCACCAGGGGAGGAGAGGTCTCGGCTTCGCAGATAGCGAAGAACAACATTGTTGCAACAAGCAAGAAGAGGGAGGAGGAGGAAGAAGAAGAAGCCATAGTGCAGAGGAGAGGAGGAGGTCAGTGTGGTGGTCACAAGCTGAGAGCAAAGTGACCATTTATAGGCACATTGAGGGGAGTGGGGGGAGGGATGACTCACTTGAGATATCAATATCTACACGACTAAATATTGATTAATGCATGAGAGTAGGTATTCATTAATTTTTCAATCCAAATCAGTAAGTTTGTGGTTAGCAGTGGTCTGCAGCAACGTGGGGTTCGGTTCATGTGTGTGAGCCACACACACATACAATAAGAGGGTCAATTCAGCGTTGACACGTGGACTGATCATCTTATAATATGTTATGTGTGTGGGCCCACACACATAACATATTATAAGATGATCAGTCCACGTCAACGCTGAATTGACCCTCTTATTGTATTTGTGTGTGACTCACACACATGAACCGAATCCAACAACGTGTGCCCGGCCGCCCCACTTGGCATAAATATATTATTTTTAAATTTCATCATAACTTTAAAGTTTTCAGTGTAGCAACAAGACTGAGGTACTAAGAGAGAGAATTTTTCAATTTTTAAAATTTTTTGTTCTTTTTAATCGAGAGTTTATTTCTTCTGATGTTCTCCAATGAGAACTTTGTTCTATGGATAGTTCTCTCTCTTCTTTTTATCTCAAAGAGATAAAAACAAAGAGCCCCTGTGATTTTGTTCTCAGGGAAAAAGAAAAATTTACATTTTTAAGAGTATAATATATATGGCCAGACTACTTTGTGATTATTTTATCTATTTGTTTAAAATTTTCTATAATTTTCATATTGACTAGTCTCTAGAATTGATTAAAAGTAGTAATTAAAAACCACAACAATAACAAAATTTAAAAATAACTGCCTGAGTTTTTCAATACACTGGATCAGATGTCAAGGGCTGGCTGAATGAGTTTCACAATGACAAATATCTTATCTAAAACTAGGTTGGGTCAGATTGAAGAAAAATTTATACCAAATTCTTAAGCAGGATTACATCTATCAAGTCAGGCATCAACTACACACACACACACAAATCTGCACTATTACTCAAGTCTAGGTTGGATCAGGGTCATCCTCTGGTTTACATTCAACTTGAATCCAAGTCTAATCACGGATCTCAGCTGTCCGTAAGGATCTCATTGTGGGTACACCCTCAACAACCAGCTAATCATTTACAAAGATTCACCGTTCGTGAATAATCAAATCTTGGTCAACTTTCAATTTGTCGGCTTTACATTGCACCCCATCCCCTCATGGGTCACAACTGAAGCTCTAATATCACTATTAGGAAGTTATACAAGCCTCTACAGGAAATAGGAGACTGAGAACCAATCTAATTCAAAAACTTTAGTTAATAAGTAGAGACCTCAACTTTCTATTTAACTCCATCATTTTTTTATTCACTTTTCAATATTGGAGTCTATTCACACGTGAATGTCTAACAAAAATTACATTATTTATATTTGACTAACTACTAAATTAGAAATCATAATACCCTAACTTACTAGTATCAGATTATTTTCATCATTTGAGATCTCCATTTTTCATATTAAAATTCAAGGAACTGAAAACACAAAAATTCGAGGATTTTTCCTAGTTTCATATAATACAAAAAAAAAAGTGCCACGAGTTGGGTGTGTACTAGAGAAACTTTTCTGCCTTAAAAGGCCCAAAACCCTAGCTTTATCTCATTGTTTCTCTTCTAGCTGCCCACGTGAGCCCATTTGATCAAACGTAAGAATGAGAGGGGTGAAAAAAGAAAAAAAGGAAAAAAAAAAAAAAAAACAAGGACCATTCGCATTGAATACTACAATTTGCAGTAGTCTCTGATTAAACTTGGAATAAAAAATAGACATCGATATACCTAATCTCACATATTTTTGAGTTCAATTCAAAACCTATTCACCTAATCTCACATTTTTTTTTATTCAAGTCAAAACCTATTTACCTAATCTCACATTTTTTTTTTAAAATTCAATTCAAAACCTCAGCCACGAATTCTGTCACTTGATGACGTGGTGTTTTCAGAACCCTTAATCTAGAAAAATTAAAAATTAAATATTGTGATTTTTTTTTTATGATCTCAAAAATTAAAAAAAAAGAAAAAAAAAAGGAAGCATATTCAGGGGACAAGCCGAGATAAGAGCAGTTGGGCACTGTTAATGGCCACAAAGCACATGCGATGACTCATCAAATATTAGTCAAATTATGGCTGCCACTGATATTCTTTCGAGGATCTAAGGATAAGTTGTGGACTGAAATGTTGTGGTTGACTAGCTTTCTAGGTGGAGTTGCTCAAATTCTTATATACTCAAGACCATCTCATGTCTAGACGATGTGGGACTATTTGTTCGACCCAAATCCCAACAGTGGTGGCGGAAACGGTGGCAGTGATATGGTGTTGGGGTTTGAATAGGGTCAAGGGTAATTAAAAGTTAATCTATAATATAAATTCTATTCAATAGTGGATAAAGTAAATGATCAATAACAATAATCAGCAAGATCAATAATGAAACAATAAATGCAAGAGAAAGACGCATCGATTTTATGGTGGTTCAGAAAATCTCCCTACTCAATTACGTAGAAGCATCTTCTCTAGGATTTTCAAATCCACTAAATGTTTCTCTCCAATACAAAGATTACACTGCTAAGACTCTCCCTGAGTTTGGACTTCTATATCCACCCCGAGGTTGGATTTCTCTCCTCTTCTCTGCGAGTGAACAAAAAAATCACAAAGAGGCTTGTTCTCTACAACAATAATGAGAACATAATTATCACAAATATCAACCAAATAATTTTACAATAGAGGTTTTATATAATCAAAATGTAATAAATACTGTTTTCAATAAATATGATACTATTAGTAATCAATGTAGAGAATATTTGAAGAATGAAGGATAAAACCGAAAATATTCTCGACAGGAGAATTGAAGAAGTGTAGAAGGATTCTCAATGAATGCTGGAGATCATGACACTTCCTGAATGAGAGAAGTTGTTTGGAGAATTTATGAGGAAGAATTTTCTCAATAACTTCTCTTCAATGATTTGGAGAATTTAGAAAGTTTTGGCTCTTTTGTGAGGAATGAAAATAACTGTTTGCTCACTGGTTTCTTTCTCTGTCCAAATGTTCACTTCTTGTTTTAAGCTTTGAATGCTCAGGAGTATAAAGGGAGCGGGTTAGCTCCTTCGAGAGAAGGACCATTCGGTTCTTCACACGATGTCGTCTGTTCATCACAGCTAATGAATTACCTGATGGAGAGAGAGAAAAACAAAAAAATGTTCTGTGCGTCACATAAAAAATAAATTTTTTTCTCTCTCTCTATCGGACCGTCCTTCAGCTGCGATAGACGACGAGAAAAAAAACCATTCTGACTCTTCGTGTAAAGGAGCTAACCCGCTCCCTAGTACATAAGGAGCAAATCAAAGCAAGTCTAGAGATCAAGCCGTTAGAGATAGATTGATTTATCCACAAGTTGCAGAGAATGCGTAGACTATTGGGTCATGAAGAGGACATCTCTCGTGGTCATAATTTAATAAAAAATGTCAAATTAGTACAACATGATGTAATAAAAAGAGATGTACAATATGATGTAATAAATATTTTTATTTAAGAAAAATAGAGAATACTTATGTATGATATTTTTCACGGTAATCATAAGCGAATCCTCCTCTCAGTCAAGATAAAAGTGTATATATACCTGTTGAAATTGTAATCAATAGCGCGTAGATTCTGCATCTCCATAACTGCATGATTTCTATATTGATAATACCCACATAGAACTGATAATATGATTTGTTTTGATTTATAAATCGAGTTTTGTTAAAATGTGTATTTTTATCTGAAAAGTTATTTATAGTGTTAATAAATCTTTGAAAGACTTAAAATAATTATATACGTGTTGTATTTACTTGATAATATGTAATTATACCCATAATCAAATTATTTAAATTTATGCTATTAAATTAATTATATTAATCTTCAAAATATTTTGTTATGTAAAAATATGTATTTTGAATAAATAACTTAAATGTGTAATTATCAGTATATTCATGTGTGTGTATCTGGGAATTTGTATATATAAGTAATATTGATAAACAAATGGAGTAAATAATTTTGTGTAGAAAACATTGTATTTAAAATAATTAATTATATTGATAAAATATGATTTTATAAATAAAATTAATTTCTAAACAAATAAATATAATTTTTGAGACTAATAAGCTTATATAATAATAATTATTATATACTTGTATGAGTATTTAATTGTTGATAAATAAATATCATGTAGAGTAATATTATTATAGAAAATTATCATATTTTAAAATAAGAGCGCGCGCGCGCGCGCACACACACACATATATATATATATAATTTGAAAAAACTAATTATGTATTTATTTTTGTTTCTCTTTTCCTTTTTCTTTTTCCTTTTCTTTCTCCTTTCTCTCTTCTCTGGATTCTTCTCCTCTCTTCTTCTCGTTTCTTTTCTCTTCCTTTCTCCCCCACCTTTTCCCTCACTTTCCCTCCATCTCTTTCTCACTATCTCTTCCTTGCCCCTCCTCTTCCACTCTCCCTTTCTCTCCGGAGAATCCACAATCACCATACCACCAACAACGCCTACTCTCACCGGAGTCACACGTGCAGCCCACAAGCTGGCAGCGTCGCCATCGACCGGCCAGGGCACCACCCCCGAGCCCCATGGTCTCCTCTCTCTTCCCTACTCCTCTCTCTCGTTCTCTTTCCCCCAAGCCGACAGGCTCAATCTTGTACTCTGGTCGGTTGACCGGGTTATCGACGCTAGTTGTGCAGAGCCACAACTGATCTTCTGGCCAGCGATCGACCGACTGTCTACTATTGCTGTTGCTTCTCTGTGCGGTCGACCAGGCGGTAAATCGCTGCACTCCTTTCTTCCCTGTGCACGCCTTGTGCATGACTGATCGACCGCTGCACTCCTTTCTTCCCTGTGCATGCCTTGTGCATGGTCGGTCAACCGGGCGGTCGATCAGCCATCCGTCTTCAGGTGCGCTCTAGTCTTCTACCAAGTCTTTGGCACGTCGTTGACCTCTAAATTCTGTGATATCCTTCTCCAATGAGTTAAGAAACTCCGCCAACAAGATTTTACACTCTCTCTCCACAATTACGTTACGGGCCGTAGGGATACCTTGTAGTCCGGTCCACCAGACTGCAACGAGAGAAATTGCAAATCAAATCAGATCAGAGTGATATTTAAATTAACTATAAATATCTGACTGTACTATCTAACTACTACGAAGCATTTCAATCACAGCCCTCTCACTGCAATGTTAAAAATACCTTTTATTATTTTATTTACATTAATTACCACTTCTATTGGATAATCCAAATCCAAATCTTATAATTTTAGTTGTTCAGGCTATTTTAATTGATGTGATTTAAATGATCCAATAGATCTATGTGAGAACTTTTAACCCCAAATTGTTGGTTGCTGACTGAATTGAGATCGATACAATAAAATATTAGTGCTATGTTTAGGAATTTATAGTATCCTTTTGTAATGGTGCCAATTTTCGTATTTCTTTTGTATATTCAAAAATTTTAAATTACCTTCAGTCTTCATGGACATAAATAAATAAAAAGGAAAGCAGTTGGAGATCCATATCTATTCATTTATCAATCAGGCAACCACCATTGTTACTATTTTTGGTGTTGACAACACATTAATTAACCCTAACTACTTCTCTTAATAGCTAATGTTAATTAATTAGAGCACGCAACGGACCTAATCATGCCAGCTGAGTGGTACCAGTGCAACATAGTCTGGGGCAGCTAAGGCAACAACATCAGCACAAGAAACCACTTGCCCACAAGCTTGATCAATGAGCGCACGGAGGTCGTTGATGGTCTTAAACGCCGACAATCTCAGTGTCAAATTCGACGGTGCCGACTGCTCGCCCGGCCCACTGGCAGACCCATCCAGCAATACAGATACATCACAACCCTGTATCCATCACAATAACACAATTTAATATGTGTGTGTGTGTGTGTGGGGGGGGGGGGGTTACTGTACCTCAGCCGGCAGGCTGATAGAGTTTCTCAGCCGGCAGGACGTGGCAACATCATAGCCACATACCTGTCATAAATTTTGGCGGACAAAAAGATGAAAAATCCCGCCCAATTTAATGTCAGTCACCTCAACAATGTATCTTCCGAAAATACCCTCTGTCACATCTTTTTACCTTATGTAAAAAAGTTGCCTTTCAAAAAAATTTCAGCTCTAAAATTTCACCCGATCATTCTGATCCAACTTGTTCTTTTATTTCATAAATTTGATCCGTTTTTTTAAAAATATATTTGCAACAGATGGCGCCAAAGAAATCATCCGCCGAAAAAGGTAATAGAAAAACGATATTTTTCAAAAATTTTTAGGGTTTGTGTATTTTAATTGTTTTAAATTTTTTCCAGATTTATTTCCATTTAATTCTTTTTTATTTTTTTTAAAAATCTTTGGACCATGTTCGCAAATAAGAAAGAGATTTTGACACTTTAGATGACGAATAAATTTTTAAATTTAAAAATTTGTAACACAACGATAAAGGTCCATTTTTTTTCAAGTTTTTTTTCATTTCGTTCTATTTTTACTTTGTCGCAGTATTTTCGAAAAAGTGATTTATATGTATGCGACCTTGCTAATATTTTTTAAAGGAAATTTTTTTCGTACACTATATGTCGACCTCGGTCGCAGTTGTTAAAATTTTATTTTCAGATCTGTGCGTCTCAGAATGTTTTTTTTTTTTTGGACTTTTCCTTTTAGACGAATACGACGATGGTCGCAGTATATGAAAATTCCTTTTTTTTACATACTGACGACATGGGGTCGCAGTTGTTTCAACATTTATGTAGTGTTTTGCGACCATGGTCGCACTGTATTTAACGTCATTTGTTTCATCATTCCTAGGTCGCAGTTGTTTATTTTTGCACTGTAGTCTTATGCGACCTTCGTCCCCGTGTCTACCCTGGTCGCATTTGTTTATGTTTGCACTGTAGATGACTGCAACCTTGGTCGCAGTGTCGACCAGAGTCGCTGTAAAAGTTTGTGTTCGCACTGTAGTCTTATGCGACCTTGGTCGCAGTGTCGACCCGGGTCGCAGTAGTTTGTGTTTGCACTGTAGATGACTACGACCTTGGTCGCAGTGTCTACCCGGGTCGCAGTAGATTATGTTTGCACTGTAGATGACTGCGACCTTGGTCGCAGTGTCGACCTGGGTCGCAGAAGATTATGTTTGCACTGTAGATGACTGTGACCTTGGTCGCGGTCGCAGTAGATTATGTTTGCACTGTAGATGACTGCAACCTTGGTCGCAGTGTCGACCCGGGTCGCAGTAGATTATGTTTGCACTGTAGATGACTGCGACCTTGCTCGCAGTTTATTAAAAATAATATGCTTTTTACTCCCTTATAATTTTTAAATAATCATTGGTCTAAACTTTTTTATTTTTCTACATCTATAGGTAAACAACAGATGAAGGTTCGTCCTCTGAGATCAAGCCTAAAACCTATGTGCGAGTTCATCAAGAAATTTACAAAGTACATTCAGGCAGATTTCGTAGAGGCGATCAAGAATACCCCATTTGGCCCAATCTTCATGGCCTTCTACAATGAGGAATTTGGGGGTGAAAAGGCTCTAAAATCAAACGTTACAGTACTGAGGATTTTAGACCAATATGATAGGGATACAAGGACCTTTAGAATTGGGGGCAAATAAATTGAGTTAACAGTGGAGGATGTTGCCCTCACTTTTGGTCTACCTATCGTTAGGGCAGATTTTGTTATGAATAAGACATGTACGATGAAAGACAGAGGGGTTATAAAACATTATTTCCCCAATATAAAGAAGATCACAAAAGTATCTATTGAAGATGCTTTGGATGATCTTCTGGTCAAGAAAAGGAGGAGGGGTGAATTAGATGTGACACAGGATGAACAGTTTGAGCAGCAAGTGACTTTAAATGAAATTATAAGAGACATACAAAGACTTGCAGCTCAAGCCTTTACCACAATAATCATCCTATAAATGTCGGCCACTCCTTTCTTCTCTGACAGTAAATGCACGGTGCCGTGGTATATTGTGGAACAGATTGCCAATATGCAGCTGATGAGGACAATATGCTGGGCTAAACCTGTATGGCAATTCCTGATTGAGTCAATGGACATCTTCAGGCACACCACGTACGAGCTGCAAGGATGCTCCGTGCAAATTATTGTAAGTACGAATCTCATATTTGGCCAACATTGTATGAAATTTAACCATAATATTGTGAATATTTGTGTAAACTAATTTAATTTTTCATTTTTACAGTATTGGCTATGTGAGAGGGCTCCTATTTTTGAGCCGAGGTCTGGTTTGGAGGACAAAACCCCGCGCACAGTAAGATGGGACCTCCAAAATATTAGCAGATCTCTGCTTGAAGTTGATCTAAATGAGATTGACAGGAATATTGTAAGTTAGACTTCTTTTTATGTGCAGTACAAATAAAATGCGACCATAGTCGCAGTATTGAGCTGCACGTTTCGCAGTTCATTTTGTGTCTGAAAAAAATTTGCGACCATGGTTGCATTCTCTGAAAATACCTTTTACATGAAATGCGACCATGGTCGCAGTGTTGAGCTGCATGTCTGGGCATATAATTTGTGCAGGATAAACATACTGCGATCATGATCGCATTATTATCATAAATATTTAATAAATTAACTGCGACCATGGTCGCAGTATAATTATTTCATTGTTTTGGTTTTAACTTACCTTTTTATGTTTGTTTTCAGATTTTGAGTCGAATGGCCAACGTCTCTAATGATGAAAAAACTATGGTTGGCCTTCCTGTTGAAGGGGAAGAGGAGGAGGAAGAAGAAGAAGCAGAAGATGAAGATGAAGAAGAAGAAGAAAAAGATGAAGCTGATGAAGAAGAAGAAGGACATACATATAATCAAGCTGACATCCCGGCGGAAAATGAGCCAGAAGCGGCTGAAACGAGTGAGCAAGACCATCTTTTACAGGTTATTTGCCACCACCATGGGATGATCAAGCTGAAGAAATAAAAGAGTTGAGGTCTCAAAATCAACACTTGAGAGAATATGTTTCTCAGCTTGAAAGGAAAATTGAAAAAATGGAGACTGAGAGCAGACTCAAGGCTGAATTAAAGATAAAAAGAAGAGAAAAAGGAGAGAAGAAAAAACCAAAAAGGCAGCAGAGGAAATTAAAGGTGAAAGAAGAAGAAGAAGAGCTGCTGAGAGCAGCCGCTGCTGCGGAGAAGGAGAAGGAGAAGAAGAGGGAAGAGGAGGAGCATGAGAGGAGAAGATTGGAAGAAGGGAAGGAAAAGGAGGAGAGGAGGAGAGAAGTGGAGGAGAAGGAGAAGAGAAGAAGGGAAGAGGAGGAGAATGAAAGGAGAATGAGGGAAGAAGAGGAGAAGGAGAAGAAGAGGAGGGAAAAGGAGGAGCAGGAAAAGGAGGAGATGAGGAGGGAAGAGGAGGGGGAGCAGAGGAGGAAGAGAGAAGAGGAGGAGAATGAGAAGAAAAGGAGAGACGAGGAGAGGAAGAGGGAAGAGGAGAGTCAGAAGAAGAGGAGAATCGAAAAGGAGAAGAAGGAGAAGGAAAAGAGGAGGAAAGAAGAGGGGGAGCAGAAAAAGGAGAAGAGGAGGAAGTTGTTGGAGGAGTTAAAGAAGAGGAGGGAGAAAAAGAGGAATAGGGGGAAGAGTGGAAGGAGAGGATGACAGAAGAGCAAAGTAGAAGGAAGGTAGAAGAGGAAAAGGAGCACAAAAGAATGACAAAGCAGATGGAGAAGCAGGCTGAAGAGGAGAAGAAGAAAAAATTGGAAGAGGATGAAATCATGGGTTTTGAATCTATTGTAAATATTTCTGGGAAAGATATCCCAAGTTTTTCTTTGAATATAACTCAAATGATTCAAGAAACCCAAAGAGATAGACCTTCTGAAGAAAAAAATCAAGAACAAACTCCGCCTCAGAAGCAATCCTTAAAAGAAATAGTTTTGGAATACTCTAAAGGAACGATAGAAAGGGGAGTCAAAGAACGCAAACGCGCTGAAAGAGATCGCGATGACTCCGACTTCGTTTATCCAAAATAGAAGAAGAAAATAAATGAACATCCTCTTCCACAGCCTGCGGCTCTGAGTTCTGCCGCTGGTTTCGGCGACAAAGAGATTTCCTCCACTGAGCCAAAATCGAGAAAATTGACCGAAACCACAGCATACAGAATTCTGCAGCCCCATCAACAAGCTCTTATAAAAAATTTCTTCGACAAGTCCTTCTCTGAGTAAGTTAATTAATTTTATTATAATTCATATCAAAAAAACTGTTATACCTTTATATAAGAACAATTTAATTACTAACTTTGTTTTGAATATCTTGTAGTTCTACTGCGTATCAGGATACCGACAACGGAATCATGATTACAAGGAATGACATTGAGGACCTGATGTTCAGTATAGACTTAGATGCGAATATAATTCATTTCTACATGCAGCATCTAGAGAAAGGAGAAGGATTAAAAAGCATATTCTTTCGGAGCGAAGCTTGGGTAAACATCTATTTTCTCCTTTACGGTTTACTGTAATATCAATTTCCTAATTCATTTGGTGAAATAAATCTTTGAACGTTAAATATTATACTAATAGTCTTTATTGATGTTTAGGTATAACGAATATACTGCGACCAAGGTCGCAGTTAATAATTAAATTATTTCACCCGAATAAAATTTTAAAATGAAGGTTGCGACTTTGGTCGCAGTTGCTGGCCGCAGTCTTAATAAAATACACTGCGACCTTGGTCGCAGTTGCTGGCGGCAGTCTTAATCAACAACAACACTGTGACCTTGGTCGCTATGTGTTTAGACGGGAAAGGTGTTGTATTGTGGAGTATAATTTGCACACAAAATATATTCAATAAAAAGAGAGAAGGTTTAGAAACAACCTCAAGTGCTTTGATCACTCCACAAATGTATTCAAAATGATTGATGTACCCTTTCCAATCTCCGTTATAGCATGGGCTATACCGGGTCGATCCTCAGGGAGAGCTTGCGATGGAAGCGTTACGGTTGGTAGTGAAGATAGAAAACGAAGATTCTTCTTTGTCTTAAAAGAATAAAAATGAATTGGAAAAAGAAGTAAAAGAATTGGTGGATTTGTTCATGATGGAAAATGAAAAGATATCAAAGAAGAGATTTGCTTTTGGAATTAAAACTAAAAGAAAGAAGACTTTGAAGAAGATTTGAAGATAGAAAAAAACCATGACTAGCTAACCTAACTACCTTGCTAAACTTACTAAACTCCGTGATGGTGAATGCGTGCCTCATGTTGATTCATCGGCAAAGATTTGTCTTGCGTGTTGGTCTAATTACTTTCCCACTTGGATGACGGGTGATCATTCTTGGACTTGTCTTGTAGCCTTATAGATGTCATTGGCCTACAATTAGACTTTCAATAATAGAATCAAAAGAGAGACACTCAAGGGATGCTAAGGAAGAAGATACAACATTCATTAATTGAAGTAAAGAAGTTGTACAACAAATAGCATATGTTGGTGATCCATCTCCATGTTCCATCAAGGCACTTGTTCAAAGACAAGGCTCTAAATGAGGCACACATGAATCATATGGAATTACAACAAGAACTTACCAAGCAATGAAAGTAACCCATCGGAGAAGAGAAGACCATACAACTTGCAAGATTAAAGATAGCAATCACCCATGAGTTAGTAGTTAGCAAGGTTAGTGGTTAGCTAGTTCATGTTAGAAAAGTTAGCTACTAGCCATAAGAAAAGAAAAGCAAAGCATGAATTAAAGTGCAAGTAAAGTAAAGCTAGAATTAAAGAAAGCAAGTAAACTAGAAAATGCAAGAGAAGAGAAAAGAGAATTGGATTAATCCTTGCTTCACAAGTGATGTCACCTCCTTGGTTTACACAAGCTCTCTCTCTCACAATCTCTCTTTTGCAGAATTTCTAGGGAAAAAGAAGACTAAGAGAAGTAAAACCTAGAGAAAAATCAAAATACAATATCTACCCTATTCTCTCCTCTCTTCCTCTCTGTTCCACTTCACTCCTCTCTCGCGCAAGCCCTGGTCCTGTATTTATAGCCTCAGAGAGAAGGATCTAGAGCCCTGGTCGTTGGAGAGAATCCCGGGCTCTAACAGACTCATAACTGCTGCAAATTGGCGGCAAGATCCTGGATTTTGCGGCAAGATCAAGGCAGTTGAGACCAGATTTTCTGTTGCGAGTTTGTTTCAGTTTGTTATCCACGTGGATCTTCTGGAAGAGTGAGTTGGCGCGTAGAATTCTCCAGATCCTGGGCTCAAACTTGGGCTCTCTTTTGGGCTTGGAATTAATTCCATTTAATTATTGCTAATTAAAGGAATTTTGGGCTTTTTCTCATTTCAGATGTGGACCTGCAAAAATAGAGGGAAGATGATCAAAAATCATATTTTTATTTGCAATATGCATGGGAATGATGTGGTAAAATATGCAAAATTGTATATCAATCACACCCCCACACTTATTCTTTTGCTCGTCCCGAGCAAAACAAAGAAAAGAAAAACTATACTACCAATTTTATTACACCACTTTCGCAGGTGACGCGATTGCACTGAGCACGTGCAACAAGCCGTTAAACCTCTAGGTTACCCTAGAGGAGGAGTGTTGTCTCCTGAGGGTTTTCAGCGGATTGCACCCACAAAATCCATAAAGAAAGAAGACAAATGTTAGTATTTTAAAAACGCATTTTGAAAGAGAGACAAGTTTATGAAATATTTTTGCAAAAATATAAGCGATCTAAGGTCATAAGTCCACCACAAATCATTCTTTCTTAAACTTAGTCTCCATGCAAGATCTTGTCTTCAATTAAGGTAAGAATTCAAAATTGGATTGAATATTTTATCTCTCATAAAACCTAGATAGTATGCACTTTGTGATAGTGAAGATTTCTGGGATTTCAACTCCAACCATAAAGCCATTTATTTATATATATATTATTTATTTATTTTTTTTCTTCCCTTAGTTTTCTTAGGCTTTCTAGTTCACCCATGTAGCGAGCTTATAACCGATGACTCCCAAACCAGACGGTCCTAGGGCACCAGATGAGAAAACATCCCTCGGGTTTAAGGACTCGAGTAAACAAGGCCACAAAACTAAGGGGGATTATTTATTCTTTTGACCACCGTTAGGCGTGAATAATCATGCTTCTTGAGGCATAATTATCCAGCTTAATAAGTGATTTTTTTCCTTTTTTTATATATTTTTCTTTATTTATGGCATTTTAGGTCTTTGTTTCCATCCCAAAAATTGTGTAAGTGCGATGTGCATACTATCTAAGGCAAAAAATTCAAGATAAAATTATCTCCCCAATCTTACTTACTTAGCCTATAATTTTAAACAAGATATATTATTTCAACTAGGTTTAAGATGTCATAATTAAGGCTTTCTTATTTTCTAAGATCATCTTAATTTTCTTAAAAATAGATCAAAACTTTTGTCTCTTATTTCAAAAAGTTTTTTTTTATTTATTTTCTAAAAGAAGTGTAAAAGAAAGAAAATCTAAAAACTCTAAGTTAGTAAACCCTCCCCCACACTTATTTCATGCATTGTCCTCAATGCATCGTGATATATGTATGCATGAAACAAATAGAGAGGGAAGGAAAAATTACCTTAAGGTGGTGGTTCCGGTGGCGGTCTGATTGGTCCACGAAACATGGCCCAATCAACTTTACTTTGGGTTTGGAGGAACCCACCAGAAATATCATGAATACAACCCACTAAAAAGATAAATCCATGAAGGATTTTGATTAAGTATTTGACCCCATCTAATTTTCATTTTTCATAACTAATTTCAGAGTCAAATTTATCAACCACCTTATCCCAGAATGGTGTATGAAATGATAGAACAGTTGACTTGGACTCAGGAAGAACATGAACTAATACCGACTCAGGAAGGTGATTCAAGTCAAATAAAGGTTCAGGAGTCGAAATGAGTTCAGGAATTGGGTCCAAGTCAAGAAGTTGAAACTCCAGTCCACATGTATTGTTCAACAATGGAATGTGACCTAATATGGGTGATATCTCTTTACTTCCAATATTAAGGAATTCTAGCTCATCGCCATACAATTCTTCAAAACTAAGGTCAACATCTGGAAGTGTACAATCAGTTAACTGACCCTGAGTTGACTCATCCAGACACATGATCTTGTCGGCAAATAGGTCTTCAGAAGTAAAGAGATTGTGAGAATCTAGGTCACATATCTCATTGAGTTCAATATCAAAAAATGGAGAACTTGCCAATTTGTCAATGGGACTTTCAAAAGTAAGGAATTGGTCAAGTTCAATATGATCATCATAAATGATAAGTGACTCAATTTCATAATGGACTGGCACTGGATCCAATATTGACTCGGGAAAAGGATTGAAATCAGGTGAAGATACCGGAGTCATTACTGAATCAGACAGAAGAATTGAATCACTAAGTTGGGGTTCAAGATCATATTAATTTTCAAGTTCTATTTCAGGAAAAGGAAAACTTGCCAAAATGTCAATGGGATTTGAAGTTTGGACAAATTCAGGTGGATGTGCGGAAATAGAATCTTGATTTCCAAAACTACATGACTCATTGGCTTTAACAGAGTGGCTAGTGACACCAGATCTGGTCAAACGGTGAGAACGTAAAGATTCGATCATCATATCTATGTCACGATTTCTAGCATTTTGAGCATGAGTCATGGCTTCAAGCATCTTTCCATAATTGATAACTTCATTGTTTTGATGGAAAGATGAAGTGTTATCTTGGAAGTGATAGTGAAATTGTGAGTCCATCAGATTTTGGGATTTGTGTTTGGACTCACGCATACTCATTTCCAGAATTGATGGTGTTCTATTTTGGACTGGTGAAAATGAGTCTGTGTCTTGAAAATATTGTGGACTAGGTGGAGAAGGAGGACAAGGTGGTTGGAAATTATGCTCGGGGTAAGTGAATCCCCACTGACTCGGTGAAGAGTTGAAATCATTATGGAAATTATAGTTATTAGATGGGGGGTATGGGTCATATTGATTCGGATAAGACCAATCCGGCACACTATGTTGGTAAAAGTTATGATATGCTGGGTTGGTAATATCCGAATATGAAGTAGGTGTGTAATATGAATTATTATTAGGATGGAAAGAATTGTGATTATAAGCCATATCACACAATGAAATACAAACAAAAAGAAACAAACAAAGAAAAAATTCTAACCTAAGTTAGGGTAGACCTATGACCTAGAAAACTCCTAACTGATTAGACCGTCCACGGGAGGTTTAGTGTAGACTTTGACCACAAGCTAATCAGCCAGGAAAGGTCAAGGTTGTTGGGAGGTTTTCCGTCAAAGACGTTCCTTAATTAAGTAACCACCAACCTTCGGGCTTTCGGCCCTCAATCCCTTTCCTAGACACTGATTTTGCAAGAGTCAATTTCAAACACTTTTTCCCTTTAGGATAATCTCCTAAGTGAGTCCGAATGTCCCTAGGGCCAACGTCTACTTTTTTATTAAATTAGGCTTGGGTTAGTGAGTGCTGGGATGATGGTTTTCGGGCTAAGGAAGGGGTGATAAAATCCCCACCTTATCTTTTTTATGGGTAATGCCCTTAAATCGATTTGTGCAAGTGTACAAGATATATAACTAGGATACACTCAAAGCATAAAAATCAAGCAAGAGATGATTCCTAGTCAATATGCAATGCGCACGTACCTTACTCCAGCACTCTTCAACAGTAAAAGTAAATGAATTGAAAAGACACGTGCCTAGAAATCCAAATGTCTAAACAATTTTTAACGTTTCAACCAATGTTTTACTGTTTATTATAATTAGCAGGAGTATGGTGAAGCATACAAGAAAAGAATTATTGCAGAAGCTGTATTTTGCAAAGCTGAAGACCCTGCAGAAAACTTGTCAGTAGTGAACTCAGGATTGCCGCAAATCTGCGGCTGGGGCCGAGATTCTGCGGCAAAACTGAGGGATCCTGGTCTCTGCTTTCAAGAGCAGAGGCCCAGGTCCACTTATATGTTACTGCAATGCAAATTTTCCTGTTTCTTCAACCTGTAACCTTCAACAGAGAAGAAAATTCGTTTAGTTCTTCACTTTAAACCAAAAACCGTTGCTCTCCCTGGCAACGGCGCCAAATTTGTTTGGACGGGAAAGGTGTTGTATTGTGGAGTATAATTTGCACACAAAATATATTCAATAAAAAGAGAGAAGGTTAGAAACAACCTCAAGTGCTTTGATCACTCCACAAATGTATTCAAAATGATTGATGTACCCTTTCCAATCTCCGTTATAGCATGGGCTATACCGGGTCGATCCTCAGGGAGAGCTTGCGATGGAAGCATTACGGTTGGTAGTGAAGATAGAAAACGAAGATTCTTCTTTGTCTTAAAAGAATAAAAATGAATTGGAAAAAGAAGTAAAAGAATTGGTGGATTTGTTCATGATGGAAAATGAAAAGATATCAAAGAAGAGATTTGCTTTTGGAATTAAAACTAAAAGAAAGAAGACTTTGAAGAAGATTTGAAGATAGAAAAAAACCATGACTAGCTAACCTAACTACCTTGCTAAACTTACTAAACTCCGTGATGGTGAATGCGTGCCTCATGTTGATTCATCGGCAAAGATTTGTCTTGCGTGTTGGTCTAATTACTTCCCACTTGGATGACGGGTGATCATTCTTGAACTTGTCTTGTAGCCTCATAGATGTCATTGGCCTACAATTAGACTTTCAATAATAGAATCAAAAGAGCGACACTCAAGGGATGCTAAGGAAGAAGATACAACATTCATTAATTGAAGTAAAAAAGTTGTACAACAAATAGCATATGTTTGGTGATCCATCTCCACGTTCCATGAAGGCACTTGTTCAAAGACAAGGCTCTAAATGAGTCACACATGAATCATATGGAATTACAACAAGAACTTACCAAGCAATGAAAGTAACCCATCGGAGAAGAGAAGACCATACAACTTGCAAGATTAAAGATAGCAATCACCCATGAGTTAGTAGTTAGCAAGGTTAGTGGTTAGCTAGTTCATGTTAGAAAAGTTAGCTACTAGCCATAAGAAAAGAAAAGCAAAGCAGGAATTAAAGTGCAAGTAAAGTAAAGCTAGAATTAAAGAAAGCAAGTAAACTAGAAAATGCAAGAGAAGAGAAAAGAGAATTGGATTAATCCTTTCTTCACAAGTGATGTCACCTCCTTGGTTTACACAAGCTCTCTCTCTCACAATCTCTCTTTTGCAGAATTTCTAGGGAAAAAGAAGACTAAGAGAAGTAAAACCTAGAGAAAAATCAAAATACAATATCTACCCTATTCTCTCCTCTCTTCCTCTCTGTTCCACTTCACTCCTCTCTCGCGCAAGCCCTGGTCCTGTATTTATAGCCTCAGAGAGAAGGATCTAGAGCCCTGGTCGTTGGAGAGAATCCCGGGCTCTAACAGACCCATAACTGCTGCAAATTGGCAAGATCCTGGATTTTGCGGCAAGATCAAGGCAGTTGAGGCCAGATTTTCTGTTGCGAGTTTGTTTCAGTTTGTTATCCACGTGGATCTTCTGGAAGAGTGAGTTGGCGCGTAGAATTCTCCAGATCCTGGGCTCAAACTTGGGTTCTCTTTTGGGCTTGGAATTAATTCCATTTAATTATTGCTAATTAAAAATTTTGGGCTTTTTCTCATTTCAGATATGGACCTGCAAAAATAGAGAGAAGATGATCAAAAATCATATTTTTATTTGCAATATTCATGGGAACGATGTGGTAAAATATGCAAAATTGTATATCAATCACTATGCGTGTTAATATAAAAAAACACCTACCTAACGTACTGCGATCTAAGTCGCAGTCCATGTACTGCGACCCTAGATTGCAGTTGCTGGCCCTCTTTATCAATAACAACACTGCGACCTTGGTCGCTATATTAATTACTATAAAAATGTGTTAATTAAGAAACGCTGCGACCTTGATCGCAGTCTGTTGTCTTGACGTAATGACTTCTTATTTTCATTAATTTTTTTCTTATATTTTAAATTCATTTTGTATTTTATTTATTATTTTCTTGTCCGCAGCACGGTGTTGTATATAAAAGTGAAGATCTGGAAGATCATTTCATCAAGCAGCAGCTGTTGAAAAACTGGACAGCTGATGTGCAGTACATGTTCTTCCCGATCAATCACAAACATAGTGCCGACGATCCCGGATTTCACTGGACCTTGTTGGTATTTGATTGCGATACACAAGAGTGGATTTTTTATAACTCTTTGGTCCCAGCTGAAAATGCTAGTAGTATATTAAAGCTTTACCAAAAAGATGCAAGAATAATGGTGAGTTGAAATTTAATATTTCGATTACTGAAAACTTACATTTAATTTGATTAATACTAATTTTTTTCCTATTGACATTGCAGAAAGAAAGATTATTACAGATTTTTGAGATTGATTTTAATAAATTAATGAGAAAAACTAATATAAAATACACAAGATGCCCCCAACAAGCAAACATGTATATAAATTTTTGACATCTCCTTATCTTTCATATTTTCTACCTTTTTTTAGTACAAAAATCTAATTTTCATTTAATGATTACTCTGTGGAAATTTCAGTGTTGATTGCACTGTATATGTATGTAAGTACATGGAAAAGATAGCATTTGGTAGTCCACCAGCTGTTGATACTGTTACGGCTGCTGATGTACAGAGACTAAGAAGTCAGCTTGCATACATGATACTTGCAGATAAAGAGAAGAGTTGGGATGAAGAAACAGAAATGATACGAAGGACAGTATTTGAAGACTAACAGTTGACATTTTATTGATATAGCACAATTTTTTATTTTATAAATGTAAAAATAATTGCAATTGCAATTCATTGAATATTTTTTTGTTTTATTGATTTAATTTATAAACATTTCTATACATTTATTTATTATAAGTTCCATTGATTATTTCCAATTTACATTTGTTACACCTTGGATTTTACTATTGCGTACTGATGTTAGAAACAAACATGCGTTCAGTAATTGTATTGCGACCAAAGTCACAGTAATGACCTGTTTGAGTTACAGCGTTTCCTTATACGGTGATACTTAATCGAGACAACGATCATGGTCGCAGTTACTTAATCATTTATCAGTTCCAAATGCGACTATGGTCGCAATAATGAACTGTTTTGGAGTTCAAAGTAATTTAATGTAAGAGTGTATTAACTTTTAAACTGTTTTGGATAGCTGAATAGTCACCTAGAAAGTATACAATTTTTGGGAAAAGGTAGAAAATAAATTTGGGAGATATTCACGTGGTTCGAGAGATTAAACCTTTTGGAATTCTGGGATTAAAAATATATAAAGGGTCATCAGGACAGGATTATAAACATACTAAATTGTTTTTGCTGAAACTCGTTACTCTCACTGTTCGGAAATAGATTCAAAAATGTCTTCTCCACCGTTTTCACCAGAAAGAAGCCAATCATCTAATGATGATTGGATGTATAGTTCTGAAGCGATGCCTCGCTACGGGTCAGAGGATGAGCTTGATACAGACGACCCGTTCTGGGAGTTCATTGATGTACCAAAATACATACATGAAGAGGAAGAAAGCGAAGAGGAGATTGTCGCTGAATAGGTGGAAGGGACGGAAAGCGATACGGAGGACGAAAGCGGTCATACTCTTGATGACGAATCTGATTATGATGGTAATGACGGGGATTAGAAGTTTAAATTTTGTATTTTGTTTTTTTTAATATATATAACTCTGTTTTCTAAGGTTAATTGTGTGAATTACAGTTTTTACTACTATGTCTTGGTTGAAATGCTGTGCAATTGTTACAAACCTTCATTTAAATATTATACTAATAGTCTTTATTGATGTTTAGGCATAACGAATATACTGCGACCAAGGTCGCAGTTAATAATTAAATTATTTCACTCGAATAAAATTTTAAAATGAAGGTTGCGATTTTGGTCGCAGTTGCTGGCTGCAGTCTTAATAAAATACACTGCGACCTTGGTCACAGTTGCTGGCGGCAGTCTTAATCAACAACAACACTGTGACCTTGGTCGCTATGCGTGTTAATATAAAGGAAACACCTACCTAACGTACTGCGACCTAAGTCGCAGTCCATGTACTGCGACCCTAGATTGCAGTTGTTGGCCCTCTTTGTCAATAACAACACTGCGACCTTGGTCGCAATTAACCATGTACACTGCGACCAAAGTCTCTGTCTACATTATATACATAAAAATTAAACTATATAGGAGAATTTTGTAGCAGTAAAACTTTAAAGTACAACTACTTACAAAAATAATACAGTAGAAATCAAAGAATGATAATAAATCTGATATAATGACACGCCAGTGGCAGACTGCGACATGAATCTCTCTACACTGTGCGACCCTGGTCGCACTTCATGAAAAATTGAAGTCTTTGTTCCTTCAAGATGGAGGCAACCCAAACCTACTTCTTCTGCCATTAAAAAGGAAATAGTAAGAATTTTAAAGATACATCATTATAAAAATGATTAATAGGTTTAATGTAATACCAGTAACGGACAACCAGTCCTGTAATGGCCCAGCTCTTGGCAGTTACCACATCTTCGATGCTTAACTTCCTTCTGATATATAGAATCTTCAAAACCAAACTTAAGCCTAGATGCAGCTCTAGGCCTCCCCTTGGTTGGTACAGGACCAATTGGATCACGTATATTCAATTCTTCACCATCTCGCAATACGACAACGGATCCACTGGAACCAACTGTAGTTTTAGGCTGTGATGAATGATCATTTCCTGACATGGCTCTGTATTCTCTAGTGGTTTCTTAGGCAAAACTTTCCAAAACTGCCTCCAACTTTGAAAGATGGATATCAGAATCAGCGACCATGTCAAGAATTGTATTAAATTTTGAACGAATTGTCCACAATCTAGCCGTCCGTGGAGTGCCTTGACTGGGAAAAGGCTTCATGCCATTTTCAATTGCAACGTTTTTGTAACGAGCATCCAACCTCCATCTCTGAAGTATATATGATTCCGGTATATGTGTAACGTGATTGCGCCACAAAATACACAGAATATGTCTACATAGGATACCCTCTGTTTCAAATAACGAGCAACTATAAGAAACATGAAGTTCCTCACGCTTATCATAACTGACCTTTTCCCAGCTGTCTTTTGATTCTGAAAAATTACCAACCAAATATGTTGATCCAGGTTTGTCATGTTCCACCTCTTCTGAAAACAGTGTCATTACAACTGCCCATTCCTTTTGGAACAACTGAAAAATCTTCGGTGTATACAACTTCGAAACCTGTATCTCATATGGATTCGATGTACAATTGGGCATAGAATTCAAACCCCGAAAATCTTGAAGAGATTCAGATGTACGACGGGCAGCAACAGCTTTATCATATTGGTGAACAAATTCTACTAGTTTCGTGTTTGCATTAACAAAACCATCAAAGAAGGAATTAATACTCTCGGACCTCTGACTGGTTGTCATTCCAGCACAAAAACATCCTTGAGATATGCATTAACCAATGTCCACGAAGCTTGTACATCTTCAACAAACAACTGTCTTCTTCTTCTTCTAAATGATATTTTTCATTCATCAGACGCCATCGTTCCTCACAAGTGCTTATATCACGGGAGGTGTACCAAGCATGAAAATCGGAGACCATATCTTCTCCATATTTGTTTGTCATTGGGATTTGTTACTCGGCAATATGTTTCCACACATGCCAGAAACAGTAACGGTGCCGAGAAGTTGGGAAAACAATCTTGATTGCGTCACCAATCTGCGCATCCTGATCAGTAATAATCAGTTTCATTCAACTCCATGCATGCACTTGAGCCATTTTTGGAATAGCCAAACAAACGTATCCCTCTGCTCATCAGCAAGCAATGCACAGCCGAACAAAATTGACTGCCTGTGATGATTTACTCCAGTGAATGGAGCAAATGACAAGCTCAAGTGATTAGTTCTGTATGTTGTGTCAAAAACGATCACTTCACAGAACCTCAGATACGAGGAAATAGCTCTTCCATCAGCCCAAAAAATGCTTCTAAGTGTGCCCACGTTATCGACTTCACTTGAAAAGAAGAATTCTGGATCGGTCTCGGCATTCTCTTGAAAATATTTGATAATAGCAATAAACTCATGGCCGCAGTTATTTCTACGTTAACGAGTAAAATCAATAACTTGTTGCAGGCTCACTTCTTCACAGCCTTCTCCCTGGCTCATTGCATTCACAACGCGGGAAATATTTGAAGGCCGCATTCCCACATCAATCAGATTGCTCATAATGCTTCTGCTAATCTTTGAACGATGAGTCTGGTGAGAGTAATGGTGATGTACCTTATCCGGGCTTGACAATTCATGTGAATGAGTATCAACAAATTTTGTGATAACCCAATATCTTCTGTCAAAAAGAAAACGAAGACGGACATGCATCTCAGCAGGACAAGCTACTCTAGTGTCAATTCGACGATGCACTGTAAGCCCCTCTTATCTTTTATCACATAACTTATTCACACCTTCCTTGTTGCAGCAAAATTTTCTGCAAATAATCTCATAAGGAGGCTTCCGTAACTTATCTGTACCTTTTCCTCTCACGCTAAAACCTCTATTCCTTGCAAAAGAATTGTAGAAATTGTATGCTTCCATATCCGACAGGAACTGTTTCCCTATAAACTTATCTGAGCTTCCAGACATTTCTCCATGTGCATTCATATCCTACAAAAAACAATTACATGAATTACATGAATATAAATATTTTTTAGATATCACACGTCTAAAATATAAGTTATATAACTGGGACCAAGGTCGCATAAGAGATGAAATCTATATTACTTCTTATTAAATACTGCGATCAAAGTCTCAGTTATCCGTATGAGAAGAAATTTATATTACTTCTTACTAAAAACTGCGACCTAAGTCGTAGTTATTCGTATGAGAAGAAATCTATATTACTTCTTACTAAAGACTGCGACCTAAGTCGCAGTCACAAAAAAAAAAGATTTCACATACGAGATGAAATCTATATTACTTCTTATTAAATACTGCGACCAAAGTCTCAGTTATCCGTATGAGAAGAAATCTATATTACTTCTTACTAAAGACTGCAACCTAAGTCGCAGTTATCTGTATGAGAAGAAATCTATATTACTTCTTACTAAAGACTGCGACCTAAGTCGCAGTCACAAAAAAAAAGATTTCACATACGAGATGAAATCTATATTACTCCTTATTAAAGACTGCGACCTAAGTCGCAGTTATCCGTATGTGAAGAAATCTATATTACTCCTTACTAAAGACTGCGACCTAAGTCGCAGTTATCCGTATGAGAAGAAATCTATATTACTTCTTACTAAAGACTGCGACCTAAGATGCATACCAAAAAAAAAGATTTCACAGCCGGAGATTATTTTCAAATAAGATTGCGACCGAATATTAAAACGGTCGCATTTTTGAAACTTTAAAACATGTGTTATAGGTCGCAGAACCACATAGACTAAAGAGAAAAATTTAATATTTAAGAAATTATTTTTAAAAAATTGAAACAATTAAGACCTGTTGATCGGCATGCAAAGATGTCAACCCTTCAAGATTTTCAATATTCTGAGAGAAAGTAGAACCAGATGCAATATCTTCCATATTTAGATTGCCAGTAGACTGCTCAGATGTCGACATTAAATATTTTAGAGAAAAAATTGATCTGAAAAGATTTTATATTTTCAGAAAAAAGTTTATCGCAGGCTGAAAAGGAGAACCTAGATCTGACAAAGAGAGGTAAGGAAATAGGGAAAAAATAATTTATAAATAATAACCTAAATCCTATAAAGAGCGGCTAAAAAAGGAGGAAAAATAATAATAAACAATAACCTAAGTCTGACAACGTGCGCTCGAAAAATTGCCTTTTGGGCAAATAATAATAAACAATAACGAAAGTTACCGAAAGAGTAGCTTTTCATAAGGGGTATTTGGTAATTTAACTTCTTACTATAAGCGGGCCGCAAGTTAGTGGGGTGACAAAATTGAGCCACGTCACCGCAAGCTGAGAGAGTTCTCTCAGCTGCAGGCTGATATACATTTCTCTCTCTCTCTCTCTATATATATATATATATATATAGAAAAATCTTCTAGTGAGAAACTTTTTCAAATAAGCTTCTTGATAAAACTATATAGGAGCGATTTCGTAGATGATCTGAACCGTTCATCTTAATATACGCTCTACTTAAGCTATCAATAAAAAATTAAGCGACTCTGAGCTTTTTTACCCATGCATCAAATGACATCTTTATTCTACGACGAATATAACGTCTGTTTTGTAACCACTTGTTGTATGAGTAAAAAGGTTCGGAATCGCGTAATTTTTTATTGGTAACGTAAGTATAATATGTAGATCAAGATGAACGATTCGGATCATCCACATGATTGCTCCTATATGCTTTTCTCACGGTCTTCATATGAGAGTTTTTCACACGACCTATATATATGGAAAATATTCTAGTGAGAAACTTTTTCAATATAAGCTTCATGAGAAAACTATATAAGAGCGATTTTGTAGATGATCCAAACCGTTCATCTTGATCTACATACTCTAATTAGGCTATTAATAAAAAATTACGCGATTCTGAGCTTTTGTGTGTGTGTGTGTGTGTGTGTGCGTGTGTTAGGCCACTTCTCATTTGGGTGGAAAGATAGCAAGTAGGTTTGCTAATTTGTCAAAGACTCAGTCAATCAATATAATCTACTTTATCTTGTGACAGAAAAGTAGTGGATGTCACACTGAGGGCCTGTTTGCTTGGACGTAAAAATCGTAAAAGGCCGTAATTCATAAATGACTTACAACCCAATTACAACTACGGCGTTTGTTTGGACCGTAATGTTAGACTTATTATGCTTTTAAAATCTAATTTATTTTGCGCCTAATCAAGTCAATTGGATATTTGTACCTACCCACTTAACTTATGTTGTTTGACCCAATAAAGAATTGATCAAGCCTAAATGGTTTGGGTCTAGACACGTTTTCAATTACACTTAACCATGAGTGCATTTAAATTAAATGTGAGACTCATCTACACGTGTGGAACTCGTGTCATAAATCAAGAGCCTAAATCTATTATGAGTTGAACTAGGGTTCCTTGATTATATATATATATATATATATATATATATATATATATATATCATGGGTAGGGTTCCCTCTCCACAACAATGACATCTCTCTCTTGGAGGCCTCTCATTTCCTCTAAGAATAAAGAAGAGAACTTGGTGACCGGAGAGAAGAATCTTCTCCCTCAACTCTGGCGTCCTCGAGATCGTGCATCCTTTGACATCCCTTTCGTGATGGAATCAGGTATGCTTAAAACGCTCCTTCTATTTGATCATGATAAAAAGGCTATGCGTGTATGAGATCTTGTATAGAATAAAATTTAGATCCAACAATTGGTATCAGAGCCACCACCTCTTTATCGGATCATCAGGATCTACAGAAATTTCGATCTTGATCTATAAATATCATGAATAATATTTTCCTTAATTCAATAAATATTTTTGTGTCTCATATATTGAATTAAAGTTTAAAGGGATGATTTTTAACATATATATATATATATATATATATATATATATATATATATATATATATATATATATATATATATATATATATATATATATATATGATTTGTCACATACATTGCATTCATGTTGTCACTTTACCACACTTGTTTGCTAATAAATGATATTAATAAGTGTCTTTTTTCTTTGCTAATTGTAGGCCCAAATGCTCAAAGGAATAAAAGGAGAACAAGCCCAAAAGCCCACTTTATTCTGAATTAATTCAGAATAAAATTCGAAGTGAAGAGGTCTAGGCTATATATTGGCATATCAAGGGGTTGAGAAAAACTCTCCTTGAATCGAGGAATCAAAGCCAGAAAATCAAAAGCCGATTCAGTCAGTGGTTGAAGCAGCAACAAGAAAACCAGCAGGAGATGCGAGCCCCACTTCAAACAAGGGATCTCCTCCCCTTTGGTGTGGCCACGTGGCCACACCAGTGCCGCAGAAATGCGGTCCAAGCCGCATTTCTGCGGCAAACTGAATTCAGTTGGGGGAGCGTTTGCTCCCCCAACGTTCCCGGGATCATGATTCTCTGGTTTTTGGCTATAAATACCTCTTTCAGCAGAGAAAAAAGCAGCGAAGACTAGGATTAAATTTTGCTTTTATTTTCTTAGGATCTAGGTTCTTTGTTAGCTAGAACTTAAGTTGTAATTTCGGTGTTTACTTTGTAGTTTAGTTTAAAAACTTGTGAGAGAGAGGACTGAGAGCTTGTACTTGAAGAATTGAAGTGACAGCAATACAAAAGTCGAGCAAGTCTTCTTCCAAATTGTAGTACGGTATGCTTTTCATTATGTCTTTGTTTTCTTCTCTTTCCATGAGTAACTAAACTTCTTTCTGGGCTTGCTATCGAACTCTCTCGTTCTTCTTCTCTTTGTTTTTAAAAGAATAAAAAGACCCGATGACTCATATGAATGCCTCACTTAAAGCCTTTCTTTTTTGAAAGTGTTCTTGAAGGCACATGAGGATGGGCTTGAATAGTTGAACTCACACTCTTTGACGAACATCTCGCGAATCGCTTTTAATTCATTCTTGTTCTTCGCACTTGCTGTTTTAACATTCGATTCGTCGATTTCTGAAGAAAAAGATTCAACTTTCCTAAAACATCTTATGTGCTTTACTTAAAGCTTTCTAAAAGACAATTCTAAGTTTTGCAAATGATCATTCGAGGGACTTAACTTTTCAAGAGAAGAATGAACAACTGAGTAGTAAGATAGCAAGCCCAGACCTTCTTTATTATTACAAACAACAAAATCATTTTCAAGTTTTCTTAATCACCTTCTCCAAAACCTTTTCTGAAAGTTGAAATTTCTCTTTTTCATCTCTTTTTCTTCCATTCTCTTTTTCCTAAAAAACGAACACAAATTCCTTGCTTTTAAAACGACTCATCGAAAAGCTTCCATCGCATCCCTTCTTGTGGACACGACCCGTTAGCCACAAGCTACACGGTGCATTCTTAAACTCATTGGTTGTTTCATTTATTTTATCAATCAATATATATATATATATATATATATATATATATATATATATATATATGAAATATTTTCTGTGTTATTATCTGAAAAATATTTTTAAAAAAATCAATAAAAACAATTTTATTTGCTTGGCTGGACAGTCTCATTAAGATAATTAAAAAAATAATAATAAAGGGAAGGATACATGCGCCCACATGCAAGAAATGCATGCAGCACATGCATGTTGCATGCGTGCGGGCGCACGTATGCATCGTGCGCGTGCAGCCGGCTGGCCGGCGGGCAATAGTTAAATAGCAACACAAATAAAAAAAGGTGAAGTTTTGGGATTTTCCTTATTTAGGTTTATTGAGTTTGATTAGGATTAGAATTAAGATTTTAATTTAATTAAGAAACTTAATTCTAATCAACTTTAAATAATTTTAAATTGGGATTGTTGAGATTGGTTTAGGATTTTAGAGTTGAGATAGAATTCTACTCTATTAAGAAAATTTTGTGGTAGAATTCTAATCAAATAAAGAAATCTAATCTTACCCAATTAATCTCACATTAATTAATGGGTTTTATTCAGTTTATAAAACTCCAACCATTAAGGAAACCCATAACTTAACCACTGCGGGTCGGATTTAATTCAGACCCGATAAGCACTGCAGACCCGTTTTGCCAATAAAAACTTCAATTAGCCATTACAGACTCATCCGACTTCTCTTTTGGGCATGTAAATAGCTGTTTCGAAGCTCTTGACGAGCACTACAGTATTACAGGAACTAGAGATGACAAAATAGTAGTTAGTTGATATAAAAAAGACATAGAAGTGTATGTTTAGCATGATTATATGTATCCTTACATGTTTTCACTTTATCAATATTTATTATAGCTTTCATTGTTCTAGCATGATGGATATTAATGTTTACTACAGTAGATAACACACAAATAAAGATATATACATGTTCAAATTAAAGAATTTATAAAAGAGCTTATTTGATTGCGCATATAGTTCAAGCGGACAATAGTCGACCCAATGAAAGACTATTATTTGACCGAATTATGTACGACGTCAGATACGTGATGTGAAAAATGCAAGTGGGAGAACCTTGATGTGTGGTAATCGGCCCAAAGGAAGATTGTCACATTATAGGCCCATATTGCATTACCCTCATCAACTTGTCTGACGACGGAATAAGAATCCAGATGCGTAGATTTGTGTGGCTCATGCATGTGGTAATCGGCCGAAAGGAAGGTTGTTATTATGGCCAGGTCATAACATATATTATATGATCGATATAGATAACTTAAATTTTGGGATAAATCCTATAAAGGGACAGTCGGCCCAAAGGAAGGCTGTTCTCTTACATAGCACCTAGACTTTAAGTTAATTATATTGGGCCAGTACAATGTTGGTATAAAGAGACACAACTTGTTCTAAAAGTTTGACCGGCAGCTCTATCAGTTAAACTAGTTGCATTTTCTGAAATTCATTTTTATGGCTATTACAGTAGAATATTGATAATGCAATGTTTATATTACATTGATGAGAAATTGTACACTTATGTGTTGGCCCAAAGGCCCATCACTCTAGTTTTGATGATGATCAACTCATGTAGTTATGTTACTAATGATCTTGTGTTTAATTAGTTTCAGATTTATGATCAAAATTTTAGTAGGTGCATAGCTTCAACAAAGGATTTAAAGTCAAGTTTTGGAGCTAGCACGGTTTGATTCAAAGAGCTATTGGATCGTGTTTGGACCAAGTCAAGAAGATGAGAAGACTTCAAGTGAAGACTTCAAGAAGATGAAGACTTGTGTCTAGGTTTGTTTTATAAGATTTTGTTTTAGATTAAAATGTAAAGGATAGAATAGTTGGTGGATTGCTCAAGTACATATACACACACACTCTTGATAAGTTTTGTTTTTACAAAAGATTTTTTATTTTAGAAAATACATGTTTGGTTTTTGGTATTCTAGTTTATATGTTATTATCCAAAACCATATTTAGAGTTTAATGTCAAAAACATAGATATTTCACCATGTTTGTATAGTGGATCATATCCATACACACTATGCTTCAAAGTTGTTTAAATATCTTGTTTTTGTATTTGGTGAAGTTTTGGAAAAACAAGTTTTGAAAAATCAAGTTTGGAAAATACTGTTTTTCATTTGAGCCAATTTTTTTCAAGTTACAAAAATAGTCCAAATTATTTGTAACATGCCTTGATTTTGTGCAAGCATGTTTGTTTATCAAAGTATATTGGTAAAACTATTTTTGTATTTTTCATGATTTTATGGGATTTTAATTGAGCCAAAATGACCAAGTTTTCTTTCCCAAAAATCCCTGACCTTGCTTCAGCCGGTCGACCGGGACGGTCGACCGAAGCCTGAAGTCGGTCGACTGGGCGGTCGACCGACGTGCACAGACGTGCACGCCTTTGTGCACTGGAGGGCCGGTCGACCCACCCTGTCGACTGCCAGAGAGTTGTTGCTCTCTGAAAACCCCGATCAACCGACAGAGAGTTTGCTCTCTGTTCCAGAGGCTCGGTCGACCGGGCCGGTCGACCGAAGCCCCAACGGTCGGATTTCTGACCGTTGGCGGTCGACCGGGCGGTCGACCGGCAGCTCTGTCAGACCCCAACGGCTAGTTTTTCTAGCTCTATAAATTGGGGCATTTGGGGGCTATTTTAGATAAGATTTTTGGAGACTTTTAGAGCCAGTTTTTCCTACCCTTACAGAAGGTTTTTCTCCACAAAATTGAGAGCAAATATTTCCAATCAAAAGGAAAGTTTTATCAAGAGTGTAAAAGTGATTTTCTTGAGTTTTTCCTCCACCATTTCAATCCTTATTTTCTCACACAACACTTGAGCTATCCATTGCTATATCTACCTATAGGGTTTTGTTGTGAGAGTTTTTATTGGTGATCAAAGTGTTTAGATCACCAAGAAATCTTTTCTTGTTCTTTGAGGAGGCGGACAAGTGTGTTCGCGGTGTTTTGAGTTCGAGTGCGAACTTGTTGTTTGAGGTGCGGCCTCGGCGAGCTAGTGGGCTTGCGGTGTGTACGGACTAGGGAGTCCGAGAGCTTGTAGGTGTTGCGGCACCGAGTGATCCGGTGGGATCGATTATAGTGGAAATCCTTCGTGTGTTGAAGGCGGGGATGTAGAGCAAGGGTGCTCGAACCTCGAAACAAATCCCTTGTGTTTGCGATTGCTCTTTCTCTCTCTCCCTTACTTGTTTATATCTTGCATGATATTATTGTGCTTATCTTTTCATGCTTGATATTCATATTGTGCTTAATTGTTATATGCTTGGGGATTGTTTGCTAACACTTGTATTCAACCAAGAGAGCCAACGTGGCACCTCAACCTTTATCTAGGGGAATCTAGAGGAGTTAGTCCAGATCCCTTCACGGGGAATTCGGCTACACTCTTGTGTTATACGTGGTGTTTAGTTTAAGAGTTTAGTTTAGGTCATAATAGTTTTTAATTCCGCATTTAGTGACCATTAGATTAGCCATCACCTATTCACCCCCCCTCTAGGTGACTTACAATTGGTATCAGAGCCAAGTGCTCTGAATTTGGGTCTTACAACCTAGAGTTAAAGATCCTCATTTTAGGCTAATCACTATATTTGTACACACACCATGGACTTCATGTCACCACCCACCTTTGACATTCTTAACATCCAAATTTGGAAGGTTAAGATGTCTTTATTCCTCAAAGCCCTAGGCATTCATGTTTATTTTGCCATCACTAAAGATGATTATTGTTTAAATGGTAAAAACATGGAGGCTAATGCAAAAGCCCTAAATGCTTTAAAGAGTACCCTAAATGATGATTATTTATCTAGAGTTGCTAACATTGATTTGACTTTTGTAGCTTGGAACATCATCAGCTCCCTTGGCGAAAAAGATCTATATTATGTCGGGAGCGATTTGGATGTTGGAAGCAACGTCTCCAACAAGTGCTATATGGTTCAAGGGGATAACCCCCTTGAGGTAACTACCGAATTCGAGGTAGACGATAATGACATGTCATATGAAGAGCTCACTTCATTTTGTCAATTACTTCTTGAGAAATATGACATGATTAAAAAGGATAATAAAAATTTGAAAAAGAATTTTGATTGCATGCTTAATGAAAAAGATTCATTTAGAACTAAGGTTGCATGCATGGAAGAAAAAAATGAAATTTTGAAAAATGAAAATGTTTCCTTGTTGTCTAAATTAAATGATCTTTGTGAAGGAAACACTATTTTGAAAAATGAAATTGTTTTGGTGGAAAAGCAAAAGGAAGTTGCTTTTAATGAAATCAACTCTTTGAAAAGAAAAATTTTTGAAAAAGAAAAAGAAAGTGTTTCTCAAAAGAAAAAGAAAATTGTTTCACAATCTCACCATGCTTTACTTGCCACCATTGATAATAGTGAGATTAATGTTTTGAAAAATAGGATTAATTGTTTGAGCTCAACTTTGAGCAATTGTGCATTCAACCATAAAAGATTGGAGTCTTTGTTTTCAAAGAAACAAACCCACATTCTCATTCACATCATCATGCATATGCTTATGTTGCACGCCACGATCATACACATACACATAAGCATCCTAAGGTGTACAAATGTACACATTGTGGCCGCAAAGGCCATTTAGCAAAGTTTTGTTTTGACAAGTTGCATTATTTAAATTTTGCTAAAAAGAAAAATGTTTGGGTTCCTTACAAGACTAACCCCCAAGGACCGAAAAGAAAATGGGTACCAAAACCCCCACATTGTGTTTTTGATGTAGGTGAGGGCTCTCACAAGACGTGAGAGATTTGGTGCCTTGATGGTGGATGCACATGGACTAGATGGACACATATTTGATGCACCGCTATCAAGGAGGTTTGGTGGGACAACCACCATGTTTGGAGTTTCGGAACATAGTTCCTAATTGGTAACTATTTCTAAACTCTTAATTTATTTACATGCTTGTTCATTTTTGACATCATATAGCATGTTCATGTTTTTGTGCTTCATGTGGTAAATACTACTTTAAATGTAGTTTTTATCAAAACTTGTATTTATACATGTACAAATAGTGAGAACAAATTGATTCATATATGTTTGCACTTCATGCTCATTTGTACCCACTATATGCACATATATAGGCTAGTTTTGATGATTCTTTCATTTATACTTGTTTTGCCTATTTTCATGTTTTATTTCATGTATATGTATTTTTAAATTCAAATCTAATAAATATACATGTATACCCTTTTTGAGTCTCTTGCCTTCATGCAAATACCTTTAATAGACTCTTTTTATGTTTGGGATATGTATGCATATTGTTAGTTTTGAATAAAATCATACATATACCTAGGAGTTTGTTTTAAAAATGAAAAATGAAAATTTCATTTTGTTTTGTTTGATAAAATGATATTTGTGTTTTGAGCTTCATTGATTATTTTCATGAAAAATGCTATTTACATAATGATTGAACACTCACACTTTATTTGTTTATTCATGACTTTGTTTCATGATTCTTTTTGAGCTTTATGGACTATGAGTGCTTGAATTTTTTGTATATTTAGTATGATTCATGAAAAATATATAAATTGATTTCATGTTTTTGAAGGATGTTTAACTAGTTTTTTAAAAATTACTTTTAACTAGTTAATTATTCTTCATTTGGAAGAGATTTTCAAGCTTAACTATTTTTAAAATTATTTTCGAAAACCCCTTCCAACCTTAAAGGGCGGATGGCTGGGCGAGTATGCCTTGTAAGCTTTATTGAAAAATCTTTTACCTTGTGTATATAAAGGGTGGTAGGTTATGAATTATATACTTGATCTACATTGTTATTTTCAATTGGTATCATTGGATCTTTTCTATTGGTATCTAAATTGATAATTTTGTATATACTCATATTTTGTTTTCTATATACGTATGCTTCATTATTTCAATAATATCAGTTGCTATTGGTATACTCTTTTCATACATATATATGATTATCGTGCGCTTACTTTACAATGGGTTTACATATTTATAGCACAAAATTAGTTTATGCTAAGCTTTAGTTAAAACTTTATTTTCAATTGGTATCTCAATTGACATTTTAATAAAGCTTATGCATAGTTTTTAAATTGATATCAATATGTTTCTATTTCAAATTTGTTATAAATTTACAATTGGTATCAATATGTATGGCCTATTTGAAAATTTCAAAATTTGTAATGTTTAATTTACAATTGGTAATGTTTATTTACAATTGGTATCAACATGATTCTTTTCAATTGGTATCTTAAAAATTTTTGTTTACAAGATATCTCAAAATTTGTTTTATTGAGAAAAATTCAAAATTTTGTTTAAACAATTAAAAATCAAAACATTTTTGATTTGTATTGCCTATATGCAAGGAGAGCTTAACATCTCTTCTACATATAGATTCATGTTGAGTGTATCTTGTATTGAGGAGCTTGACAACTCTTCTTTATGTGATACACGTGTGTAGGGGGAGCTTCACATCTCCTCTTATGCATTACAGATTATGTGTTATGTGAATTAGGGCTTGTCATCCCTTCTTCATGTAATGCATATATGTAGGGAAGCTAACTTAGCGTCTTCCTCTTCATGAATGCATATCGCATATAACTCTTTATTGATTGTTTTGATTTGACCCCTTAGTGATCTTTTTGTTTATGACAAAAAGGGGAGAAAAATTTGTTGATTTTGTTTTTACTTTAACCCCTTTGTTGATGATTGACAAAAAGGGGAGAAGTATTTGAGATATATGCATGTTTTCCTTCCTTTATTCATAAAAGGGGAGTAGTTTTTATGTTTATGCATATATGTTTTGTATTGCAAATAGGAGAAAAAGAATTTGATTTGTTTTATGCTTGATTGGCATGTTTATCTCCTAGATTTGCATACATATTTTGAGCATTCATTGTCATATTTATTTGTTTATTGAGATGCATGAGTTAAGGGGGAGCTTCTTTGGAGCTTTACTTTAATCCATGCATATATAACTTCATGAGTTTTGTCATCATCAAAAAGGGGAGATTGTTGGCCCAAAGGCCCATCACTCTAGTTTTGATGATGATCAACTCATGTAGTTATGTTACTAATGATCTTGTGTTTAATTAGTTTCAGATTTATGATCAAGATCTTAGTAGGTGCATAGCTTCAACAAAGGATTTAAAGTCAAGTTTTGAAGCTAGCATGGTTTGATCCAAAGAGCTATTGGATCGTGTTTGGACCAAGTCAAGAAGATGAGAAGACTTCAAGTGAAGACTTTAAGAAGATGAAGACTTGTGTCTAGATTTGTTTTATAAGATTTTGTTTTAGATTAAAATGTAAATGATAGAATAGTTGGTGGATTGCTCAAGTACATATACACACACACACACTCTTGATAAGTTTTGTTTTTACAAAAGATTTTCTATTTTAGAAAATACATGTTTGGTTTTTGGTATTCTAGTTTATATGTTTTTATCCAAAACCATATTTAGAGTTTAATGTCAAAAATATAGATATTTCACCATGTTTGTGTAGTGGATCATATCCATACACACTATGCTTCAACGTTGTTTAAATATCTTGTTTTTGTATTTGGTGAAGTTTTGGAAAAACAAGTTTTGAAAATCAAGTTTGGAAAATACTATTTTTCATTTGAGCCAATTTTTTCCAAGTTACAAAAATAGTCCAAATTATTTGTAACATGCCTTGATTTTGTGCAAGCATATTTGTTTATCAAAGTATATTGGTAAAACTATTTTTGTAGATTTTTATGATTTTATGGGATTTTAATTGAGCCAAAATGACTAAGTTTTCTTTCCCAAAAATCCCTGACCTGGCTTCAGCCGGTCGACCGGGACGGTCGACCGAAGCCTGAAGTCGGTCGACCGGGCGGTCGACCGAACAGACGTGCACGCCTTTGTGCACTGGAGGGCCGGTCGACCCACTCGGTCGACCGCCAGAGAGTTGTTGCTCTCTGGAAAACCCCAGTCGACCGAGCGGTCGACCGACAGAGAGTTTGCTCTTTGTTCCAGAGGCTCGATCGACCGGGCCGGTCGATCGAAGCCCCAACGGTCGGATTTCTGACCGTTGGCGGTCGACCGGGCGGTTGACCGGCAGCTCTGTCAGACCCCAACGGCTAGTTTTTCTAGCTCTATAAATTGGGGCATTTGGGGGCTATTTTAGATAAGATTTTTGGAAACTTTTAGAGCCAGTTTTTCCTACCCTTACAAAAGGTTTTTCTCCACAAAATTGAGAGCAAATATTTCCAATCAAAAGGAAAGTTTTATCAAGAGTGTAAAAGTGATTTTCTTGAGTTTTTTCTCCACCATTTCAATCCTTATTTTCTCACACAACACTTGAGCTATCCATTGCTATATCTACCTATAGGGTTTTGTTGTGAGAGTTTTTATTGGTGATCAAAGTGTTTAGATCACCAAGAAATCTTTTCTTGTTTTTTGAGGAGGCCGACAAGTGTGTTCGCGGTGTTTCGAGTTCGAGTGCGAACTTGTTGTTTGAGGTGCGGCCTCGGTGAGCTAGTGGGCTTGCGGTGTATACGGACTAGGGAGTCCGAGAGCTTGTAGGTGTTGCGGCACCGAGTGATCCGGTGGGATCGATTATAGTAGAAATCCTTCGTGTGTCGAAGGCGGGGATGTAGAGCAAGGGTGCTCGAACCTCAAAACAAATCCCTTGTGTTTGCGATTGCTCTTTCTCTCTCTCCCCTTACTTGTTTATATCTTGCATGATATTATTGTGCTTATCTTTTCATGCTTGATATTCATATTGTGCTTAATTGTTATATGCTTGGGGATTGTTTGCTAACACTTGTATTCAACCAAGAGAGCCAATGCGGCACCTCAACCCTTTTCTAGGGGATTCTAGAGGAGTTAGTCCAGAGCCCTTCACGGGGAATTCAGCTACACTCTTGTGTTATACGTGGTGTTTAGTTTAAGAATTTAGTTTAGGTCATAATAGTTTTTAATTCCGCATTTAGTGACCATTAGATTAGCCATCACCTATTCACCCCCCTCTAGGTGACTTACATTATGTAGTCTAAATTGAATGGTACAAACTTTAAGAGGTGGTAAGACCACGTAAAAGATCGTTCTTGAACTCATAGACCTAGACTATACCTTAAGGACTGATTGAGCTCTACTATCACTTACAAAAGTTCAGTAAAAAAAGGCCAATTATGATAAGTGGGAGAGGTTCAATAAGATGTGTCTAATTGTCATAAAACACACTATTCCTATAACTATTAGGGGTACTATGCCTGTTAAAATCAGTGATAAGAGTTTTTCAGCTGAAGTAGCTGACCGGTTTATTAAATCGGATAAAGTTGAGACCAGCACACATCTTAGCAAGCTGATAAATATGCGCTACAACGACAAAGAAAACATAAGGGAGTACATTATGGAGATGTCCAATCTTATTTCTAAACTAAAGGCACTGAAATTAAAATTCTCTGAAGAGATTCTAGTGCACTTCATTCTAATCTCTTTTCTTATAAAGTATAACCCTTTTTAAGATTATTTATAATGCTCAAAGAGAAAAATTAAGTCTCATTGAGCTTATTAGTCACTGTGTGCGGAAAGAAAAGAGATTGAAACAAGAAAAGACTGAAAGTACTCACTAGCATCCAGGGTAAAACTTCTAATAAGAAAAAGAAAAGTGTAAATAAAGGGAGGAACATAAACACCACTACAGTTGCTGATCCTAAGTGATAAAAGTGTAGGAGAAGAAGCTTAAGGTCATTGCATGCTTCTTCTGCAATAAAGTAGGCCACCTCAAATAAGATTGCATAAAGTACCAGAAATGGCTATTTAGTGGGTATATCTCATATTTATGTTTGTTCTAAGATTAATTTATCTTTAGTGCCACTTCATAAATGGTGGATAGATAATTCATATAAGCGATTCAAGGCGAAACTTTCAAATCCAAAGGAGGCCCAGCTCAGCTGAGCGATACGTATACATGGATGATGAAAATAAAGTTGCAATTAATGCTATTAGAGTTCGTAGACTTAAATTAGATTCTGATCTTTGTTTAAATTTGGATGAGACTTTATATGTACCGTCCTTTTAGGCGGAATCATATTTCTCTTTCATTTGTTAGACAGATCTAGTTTTACTGTCACTCTTGATAATGAAATGCTTAGTCTACTTTTCAAATCTAAAGTTATTGGTACTAGAATTCTGATTGATGGCTATATAAATTGAAACTTCATGCTTATATACTGAATCTCTATATGTGAATAGCCTAGCGAACATTAATTAAAAAAATATTAGGAAGGGTACTAAACGGAGTTCATGATGTCTTAGATTAGACATTTGTGGTCCATTCCCTTTAGCGTCTTGGAATGATCATGAATATTTCATCACTTTTACAGACAATTACTCTCGTTATAGTCACCTATACTTGTTCCATGAGAAATTCCAATCACTGGACATGTTTAAAATCTATAAAGCTGAAGTTGAAAATCAACTAAATAGGAGGATTAAAGCCGTTAGATCTGATCGTTGTAGTGAGTACTACGACAGATACGACGGATCAGGCAGATGTCCAGAATCATTTGTCAATTTTTGAAAGAGTGTGGCATGTCGCTTAGTACACCATGTCAGGGACACCTCGTCAGAATGGTGTTGCTGAGAGATGAAATCACACACTTAAGGACATGGTTAGGAGTATGATAGCTCACACTACTCTACCAGAGTCATTATGGAGTGAAGTTTTAAAGATGATTCTCTACCTCCTTTATAGAGTATCTAAAAAAACAGTAACTAAAACCCCATATGAGTTATGGACTAGGAAATGTCCCAGTATTAGGTAATTACATGCTTGTGGTTGTCCAGCGGAAGCTCAACCATATATATCTTATGAGAAGAAGCTGGACTCAAGGACAATTAGTTATTTATTCGTAGGGTATTCTGAGAGGTATAAAAGTTTTAGGTTTACTGTCCCTCCACTAAGAACATAAAGATGGATAATGCTAAATTTTTCTGAGGATATTCAGAATAGTGGGAGTCAACTATATAAGGATTTCATATTTGAGGAAGAACATATTGTTATACCCATTACAATTGTTCCAAATGATGAAGTAGTTGTTCCACGTCAGAATGAGAATATAGTTGTACCCTTACAAGATATAAATGCAATTCATCTTAAAGTAGATCCTGTTGATGACGTAGTCCCTGAAAATTCTCAACCATAAGTGCCTAGGAGATTAACTAGGGAGAGAAGATCAGTCATTGCAAATGACTATATAGTTTATCTCCAAGAGCATGAGTTTGACATAAGGCTAGACGATGACCCCACATTCTTGAATGAGGCCAAACTCAACATCAATTCCACTAAGTGGTCTAATGCCATGAAATATGAGTTAAAATCCATGAAGGACAATGATGTTTGAGATTTAGTAAAGTTGCCTAAAGGAAAGAAACCGATTGGTTGTAAATGAGTATTCAAAACCAAGCGAGATTCGAAAGGTAATGTCGAAAGGTATAAGGCACATCTTGTCACAAAGGGATTCATTCAAAGAGAGGGCATTGACTATAAGGAGACTTTCTCCCTGATTTTCATGAAGCATTCTTTTAGAATTATTATGGCACTGGTGGCTCACTTTGACCTGGAGTTATACCAAATGGATGTTAAAATTGTCTTTCTTAATGGTAGCATGATTGAGGCCTACCAGCACGCAAGAATACAGAATTTTAGAGATACAATAAAGAGTGCAAGTTACTCAATTCTACCGCAATAGCAAGTGCTATGTAGGTCGTGATCCACAAGGAGGGACTAGCGATGGAAGCTTTTTAGTAAGTCTTCTTTTAAGATACAATTAATGGTTAAAGTTCTTCGTTAGTTCTTTAAAAGAAAAAGAGAAAAATTAGGTTAAAGTGAGTTAGGGAGAAAGTGGTAGATTGGGAAGATGGAGAAACAAGAATTGGATATGTACAAAGAAATTGAAAAGGGTGATAAAAATGGTTGGAGATTGTGATATTAAAACTAAAGAATAAAAGAAAAGAAAGACAACCTGAAAATTACTTACCTCTTCAGTGCTCATATACCTTAGACCCATTGCGACGACTTACCTTGTCTTTGAAGGCAATCAAGCATGGTGTATAGGATCTTCCCCATTCTCGATCTACACAACGAATAAAAGGGTAAACTATACTAGCAAGAGAAGGGTTGTTCATCACCATAGGCCATCAAGGGCACTTACAACGGCTAAGCAGTCTCGAGATTGTCGGATTCTCTTGGATTGCAACACATCAGAGGAGAGTAAAAGAAAATAAGAGTAAAGAGAGAAAAAGAAACTTTGATTCAATTCAAATAACAATGAAAGAAAAAACTTACTTACACCGGTGTCACCCTCAGTACAAGCTTGATTTCCTTCCTCCATGAAACTTGTATCTCCTCTCAGTTACATAAAGAAAAGTAAAAATTACATAAAAGAAAACTAAAAACCTAAGTTACAAACTACAAATTATCCTATGTTCTATTCTCTGCTTGGTCGTCCCCATTTTCAGTGAAAATCCTGCCTTTTATAGGCAAAAACCCAGAGGGAAGAGGTGTGAGAAGATAGGGGGAGCAAACGCTCCCCCTAACTCCCTAACAAAGCCGCGAAAACGCGACTTTGGCCGCATTTCCACGACCAGGGTTTGGCCAGGTGGCCACACCCTGTTGATGGTGCTCCCAGGCTTCTCGATTTGTATTTATCTTCAGCTGGATTTGCAGTTTAAGTCCGGGATTTTGACGAAATGGCCTTTGATCCTTGGCTTCAACCGAATCGATTTGTAGGGATTTGTTTCAACTGGTTTTCAACCTTTCTGATTTGTCAAGATCTGCCCTGATTCCCTGATTTCGAATTTATTCTAATTTAATTCAGAATTTGATGGGCTTTTGGGCTCATTTCTCTTCACTCTCCTTTAGGAACGGGCCTGCAAATAAATCAAACATTTAATTAGAAAAAAGTAGAGTTTATTCTATAATAAGTATGAGAATATGATAATGAATATGTGCAATATTAGTGACCAATCACACCCCCATACCTATCTTTTGCTCGTCCTCGAGCAAAACAACTAAACTATACTAAGGATTATTAGACCACTTTCGCAGGTCACTCGATTGCACTGAGCATGTGCAACAAGCCGTTAAACCTCTAGGTTTCCCCTAGAGGACGAGTTTTGTCTCGTGAGGGTTTTCAGTGGATTACACCCATAAAATCCATAAAGAAAGAGAAACAAAGAGTTAGTATTTTCAAAAATATTTTGAAAGAGAAAAATATTTGAAATATAATTGTAAGATTTAAGTAATCTATAAGTTATAGGAAAACTGAATTTTTCATTCCTAAACTTAGTCGCTATTCAAAAATTTGTTATCAATCAAAGTAAGGAGTCAAATTATACTTCTCATTTAGTCCATTACTTTACCCTAAGTCATATGCACCTTGTGACCGTGAAAATTTTGACTAAGGGTTCATTAACTCTAACTCTTATGCCTTATATATATATATATATATATATATATATATATATATATATATATATATACACACACACACATACATACATACATACATATATATTGTGGTATTATTCCTTAGTTCTATTAGGCTTTCTAATCTGCCAATGTAACGAGCCTTTAATTGATGACTCCCAAACCAAACGGTCTTAGGGCACTGGGTGAGAAAACACCCCAAGGACTTAAGGACTCGAGCAAACAAGGCCACAAAACTAAGGATTAACCCCTTTTAGGCGTGAATACTTATGCTTTATTAGGCACAAATACCCAGCTTAATCAGAGGATTTTTATATATATTTTTTCTCAAACTTATCTAATCATCATTCACATAAATACTAAGGCTTTCTTAAGCCAAAGCACCTAGCTAATCAATAATTAGATTTGTTTATCTTTATATATATATATATATATATATTTATTTATTTATTTTAAGGCATAAGAATCTTTGTTTTAGAACCCTAAGTGTGTAAGTATATAAGTGTGCATATTACATCAAGGTAAAGATCAAGACTAAATTATTTTAACAAATTATCTTCCTAACCCTAACAATCAAACAAATAATCTTATTTTGACCAAGTATAAGAAATTCTAATTTTGATTTTCCTATTCCTTAAAATTGACTCAATTTCTTACAAAAAATATGTCAAAATATTGTTTCTATTTTCAAAAAGTTTTTAAAAGTAAAGAAAATGTTAATTTTTTAATAAAGAGAAAAACCGAAGTTATGTTAGAACCCTCCCCCACACCTATCTCATGCATTGTCCTCAATGTATGAATTAATGCATAGATGCATGAAAAAGAAGAAAGGGAAGGAAATATTACCTTAAGGTGGTGGTTCCTGTAGTGGTCTGATTGGTCCACGAAATGCAGCCCAATCGACTTTTCGTGGAGTTCGGAGGAACCCACCAGAAATCTCTTTTATATAACCCACTAAAATGATGTATATATGAACGTTTTTTATTAAAAATTTAACCCCATCTAATTTCCAAATTTTATAATTAATTTCAGAGTCAATTTTGTCAACCGCCTTGTCCCAAAATGGAGTTTGAAATGATAGAATGATTGACTTGGACTCAGGAAGTACTGAAACTAATACTTACTCAGGAAAGTGACTTAAGTCAAGTAAAAGTTCAGAAGTCGAGATTGGCTCAGGAAGTGGGTACAAATCAAGAAGTTGAAACTCAATCCACATTCAGTTTCCCACAATGGAATGTGACTTAATATTGGTGATTCAAGTTCAAGAATAACAGGTGTGGGAATCAAAACTGACTCTAAAATATTACTCAAGTCGGGTAACAAAATAGGAGTCAATATTGATTCGGGAATTTGAGCTGGCTCACAAATTTGAGAATCTAGGTCATATTTCTCATTGAGTTCAATTTCATAAAAATGAGAACTTCCAATTTGTCAATAGGACTTTCAAAAGTGTGAAATTGGTCAAGTTCAATATGATGATCATCAAAGATGGGTGATTCAATTTCATTATGAATTGGTACAGGATCCAATGTTGACTCGGGAAAAAGATTGAAATCAGGTGAAGATACCGGAGTCATAATTGAATCAGGAAGTAGAATTGAATCACTAAGTTGAGGTTCATGATCATATTCATTCTCAAGTTCTATTTCAGGAAAGGAATAACTTGCCAAACTATCAATATCATTTTCAAAATTTGGAGTTTGGGCAAGTTCAAATGATTGTGCTGAAATGGAACCTTGTTTTCCAAAACAACTTGTCTCTTCAGCTCTAACAGAATGGTTAACGACATCAGAACTGGCCAAACGGTGAGAACATAGAGTTTGGACCATCATATCTATGTCATGATTACGAGCGTTTTGAGCTTGAGTCATGGCTTCAAGCATCTTTTCATAGTTGATAGGTTCATCATTTTGTTACGATTGGTCTTGAAAAGATGAAGTGTTGTTTGGAATTGGTGGTAAAATTGTGAGTCCATCAGATTTTGTGATTGTTGTTTGGACTCACGCATACTCATTTTCAAAATTGATGGTTGTCTATTTTGGACTGGTGGAACTGAGTATGAATCTTGAAAATATTATGGACAAGGTGGATAAGGAGGACAAGTTGGTTGAAAATTAGACTCGGGGGAGGTGAATCCCCACTGACTCTGTGAAGAGTTGAAATTATTCTGGAAATTATGGTTATAAGATTGGGGGCATGGGTTATATTGATTCGGATAAGACCAATCCGGCACACTAGGTTGGTTAAAGTTATGATATGCCGGGTTGGTAATATCCGAAAAAGAGGTTAGTGTGTAATATGGATTACCATTAAAATTGAAAAAATTGTTGTTATAAGCCATATCACACAATAAAACACAAACAAAGAAAAAAAACAAACAAATAAGCAAAAGAAAAAGAAAAAATTCTAATCTAAGTTAGGGTAGACTTTTGACCTAGACGACTCCTAACTGGTTAGACTGTCCATAGGAGGTATAATGTAGACTTTGACCACAAGCTAATCAGCCAGGTCAGGGCAAGATTGGTGGGAGGTTATCCGTCAAAGACGTTCCTTAATTAAGTAACCACCAATCTTCGGGCTTTCGGCCCTTAATCCCCTTCCTAGACACTGATTTGGCAGGAGTCAAATTCCAACACTTTTTCCCCTTAGGATAATCTCCTAATTGAGTCCGAGATGTCCCTAGGGCCAACGTCTACTCATTTTTAGTTAGGCTTGGGTTAGTGAGTGAGGAGATTGTTTGTGGACTAAGGGAGGGTAATGACTTCCCCACCTTATCTTGTTTATAGGACAAGCCCTTAAATCAATTTAGTGCAGTGTACAAGTATATAGAAAAAAGTAACATTCAAGCAATCATACAAGAATGAACCTTATACTAAATGCTATGCACACATGCGTTGGCTTCAGCACTCTTCAACAGTAAATAGAAAATGAAATGAAATAGACACGTGCTTAAATGTAAAGTCTAAATCATTTTTAGCATTTACAATAAACTTTTTACTGTTGTGTTAAAAATGCATATACAGTGAGTCAAACAAGGAAATAAATGTTACAGAAATTCGGATTTTTAATTCAGCCAACCTGCAAAAAATACAGGTTAGTAGTTCACTTAGTTTTGCCACTAGAATGTAGCAAATCTGAGGGCTTCTTGGCTCTGCTTTCTTGAGCAGAGTCCAAGGCCACTTATATGTCCACTGCCACAGATATTCCTTGTTGTTAAATCTGTACAAAAAAATAAAGAAGAAAGTTAACCAAAAATGTAAACTTTTAAAGAGAGTAACTTACCGTCCCTCCCCGGCAACGGCGCCAAAATTTGATTGAGGTCTACCTGCACACAAGAATACAGAATTTTAGAGATACAATAAAGAGTGCAAGTTACTCAATTCTACCGCAATAGCAAGTGGCTATGCGGGTCGTGATCTACAAGGAAGGACTAGCGATGGAAGCTTTTTAGTAAGTCTTCTTTTAAGATACAATTAACTTCTTTTAAGATACAATTAATGGTTAAAGTTCTTCTTTAGTTCTTTTAAAAGAAAAAGAGAAAAATTAGGTTAAAGTGAGTTAGGGAGAAAGTGGTAGATTGAGAAGATGGATAAACAAGAATTGGATATGTACAACGAAATTGAAAAGGGTGATAAAAATGGTTGGAGATTGTGATATTGAAACTAAAGAATAAAAGAAAAGAAAGACAACCTAAAAATTACTTACCTCTTTAGTGCTCATATACCTTGGACCCGTTGCGATGACTTACCTTGTCTTTGAAGGCAATCAAGCATGGCGTATAGGATCTTCCCCATTCTCGATCTACACTACGAATAAAAGGGCAAACTATACTAGCAAGAGAAGGGTTGTTCATCACTATAGGCCATCAAGGGCACTTACAACGGCTAAGCAGTCTCGAGGCTATCGGATTCTCTTGGATTGCAACACATCAGAGGAGAGTAAAAGAAAACAAGAGTAAAGAGAGAAAAAGAAACTTTGATTCAATTCAAATAATAATGAAAGAAAAGACTTACTTACACTGGTGTCACCCTCAGTACAAGCTTAATCTCCTTCCTCCATGAAACTTGTATCTCCTCTCAGTTACATAAAGAAAAGTAAAAATTACATAAAAGAAAACTAAAAACCTAAGTTACAAACTACAAATTATCCTAAGTTCTATTCTCTGCTTGGTCGTCCCCATTTTCAGTGAAAATCCTGCATTTTATAGGCAAAAACCCAGAGGGGAGAGGTGAGAAGATAGGGGGAGCAAACGCTCCCCCTAACTCCTTAACAAAGTCGCAGAAACGCGGCGTTGGCCGCGTTTCCGCGGCCAGGGTGTAGTCAGGTGGCCACACCCTGTTGGTGGTGCTCCCCGGCTTCTCGATTTGTATTTATTTTCAGCTGGATTTGCAGTTTAAGTCCGGGATTTTGACGAAATGGCCTTTGATCCTTGGCTTCAATCGAATCGATTTGTAGGGATTTGTTTCAACTGGTTTTCAACCTCTCTGATTTGCCAAGATCTGCCCTGATTCCCTGATTTCAAATTTATTCTGATTTAATTCAGAATTTGATGGGCTTTTGGGCTCATTTCTTTTCACTCTCTTTTAGGAACGGGCTTGCAAATAAATCAAACATTTAATTAGGAAAAAACAGAGTTTATTCTATAATAAGTATGAGAATATGATAATGAATGTGTAATATTAGTGACCAATCATAGAATTGAGGAAGAAATCTGTATGGTGCAACTATAAAGTTTTAAAGCCAAAGGTTCACAATATTTAGTTTGTAAATAAAGAAATTCATTTATGGTCTAAAGCAAACATCCCGTCGATGGTATTTGAAATTTGATCAAGTAATATCTGATTTTAGTTTTAAGGAGATTATAGATGATCAATACATTTACAATAAATTTAAAGAGAGTAAACTTATATTTCTTATGCTATATGTGGATGATATTCTACTAGCAAGTAGCGATATGGTTCTATTCTACTAGCAAGTAGCGATATGGTTCTTTTACTTGAGATCAAGAGTTTTCTCTCAAAGAATTTTGAGATGAAAATCTTGGAGACGCTTTTTTGTGATAGATATCCAGATTCAATGTGACGGGACATGTGGAATATTAGGTTTATTACAAAAGGAAAGAAATTTGAGATGAAAATCTTGGAGACGCTTTTTTGTGATAGACATCCAGATTCAATATGACAGGACATGTGGAATATTAGGTTTATCACAAAAGGTATATATCAATAAGATGCTAGATAGATATGGCATGAAAAATTGCTCTAAGGGAGATAAGTTGAGTTTACTATAATGTCTCAAGAACGACCTACAGAAAGAGCAAATGAAAGGCATTCCATATGCATCGGCGGTTGGAAGTCTGATATATGCTCAAGTTTGTATCCATCCAGATAGAGCATATACCATTGAGAAACTTAGCAGATACTTGGTAAATCTCGGGATTGATTATTGGAAGACTGCCAAGAAGGTAATGCAATATCTACTGAAGACTACATGAAATTTGATCAGTTGCAGTTGATCGGATACACATATTCAGATTATGCTGGATGTATTGACCATAGGATGTCCACTTCAGATTACATTTTTCTGATTGTAGGAAGATGGTAGATTTAGTCGAGAGGTCATTACAGCTACATTGTGACAATCAGAGCTATAAAGCTCTGCGGCAATAGTGACAAGAATTCAGCAAAGTCGAAGTATATCGACATCAAGTTTCTTATCATCAATGATAAAATTTAGAATCACATTGTGTCTGTTGATAGTGTTAAAACTATTCTTAACATTCAGATCCACTCATTAAAGAACTTTCACCTAAAGTCTTCTTAGAGCATATTGCTCATATGGGGATGACTAGTCATTATGGTATCCTGATTTTTTGAAAATTGATAATTTTTGTAACAGACATTATTTCTAAGTGCACTTTATAGATATTTGTTGATTCTGATAAATAAAGTTATAACTGCTTTTCCTAAAGTTTACATTTGCGAATTTAAGTTTGATGAATTAGCAGTTAGACTAGCTGGACTCATAAAGATAGACTAGCTGGAGTCATAAAGTTATACTCGATGGAGTTATAAAGTGGAAACCAGTTGGAATTGTACCTTATTTGATCAGAGGACATTTTCATGCCACACATTCACATTTGATCTATGTCATTAAGGATTCTGAAACTTGTAATGTGAAAGGCCCTACCTCAATTATACAAAAAGTAACGATCGCCATGTTCGGTAGCAGGGCACTTAATGTACCAGATTGTTCTGAAACGTGGTTTGTTGGCGGTTAAAATTTTGACATCATAAAGTTATGTATAATATCTATTCAGTATGACTTGCTTGGCCCAAGTGGGAGATTGTTAGACTTATTATGCTTTTAAAGTCTAATTTATTTTGGGCCTAATCAAGTCAATTGGATATTTGTACCTGCCCACTGAACCTATGTTGTTTGACCCAATAAAGAATTGATCAAGCCTAAATGGTTTGAGTCTAGACACGTTTTCAGTTACAGTTAGCCATGAGTGTATTTAAATTAAATGTGGGCCTCATCTATACATGTAGAAATCGTGTTATAAATCAAGGGCCTAGATCTATGATGAGTTAAACTAGGGTTCCTTGATGCTATATATATCATGGGTAGGGTTCCCTCTCCACAACAATAATAATCTCTCTCTTGGAGGCCTCTCATCTCCTTTAAGAATAAAGAAGAGAACTTGGTGGCTGGAGAGAAGAATCTTCTCCCTGAACTTTGGCGTCCTCGAGATCATGCCACATTCGGCATCCCTTTCATGATGGAATCAGGTATGCCTAAAACCCTCCTTTCCTTTGATCATGATAAAGAGGCTGTTTGGTCCGAAAAAAATTTAGAGGATCGTAATAAAATTTTCTTGAATCAAATGAAAGATTATAATAATCTCAAACAATCCCGATTACAAGAGAGAAGATGTTCAAGCTCAAATCTTTTCTTTATTTAATGCTGGGTTCTTGATGTAGCGGTGGAAAGTGAATCTTATTTTTCGTTGACTGGGTGCGTCACAATCTTCTGAGAATCTTCTCTTCAGATTATGGACGGAGTAGCACAACTCCTGTCCAATAAAATCTCAAAGAGACTTGAGGTAAGAACAAACTTGTACTCAGCAAGTTGTTAGAAGAGTTGAACTCTTAAGTATTTCTCAGCTAGAAGCCCTGATCAAGATTCTCCAAATCGACCAAAACTTTTGACCCCTCTTTAGTAGCAAACTGAGCTATTTATAGGGGTTTCAGGGGTAAAATGTCCCCAAAAAGTCCTCCATAATGGGGGTTAACTCTCTTATTATGTGGGCAGTAATTGACCCAGTAATAAGGGCAGTTATAACCAAGACGCAGAGTTTCTCTGTAGTCAGAACGCGGGCTTCAAGCCTCGAGTTTTGGATGCTGAATCCGAACCTTGCTAGACGCGGGTTTCAAACTCTGCCAGACTTGGGCTTCATGTTCTGCGTCTTGAGATTTCAGTGCAACTGGAACGCGGACTTCAACCCTCGCGTTTCTGTACTGTACTGATGTTGAGACGCAGGCTTCAAGCTCTGTGTCTTGATATTTACAGTGCACCTGGGACGCGAGCTTCAACCCTCGCGTCTTAGAACTGTACTGATGTTGAGGCGCGGGCTTCATGCTCTGCGTCTTGATATTCACAGTGCAGCTGGGACGCGGGCTTCGACCCACTCGTCTTGGAATTGTACTGATGTTGAGGCGCGGGCTTTACGCTTAACGTCTTGGCATTACACAAGTGGCTATGATTAGCCTCTCGTCTGGAATATAGACTCTGTTCTCTGATGATATGTCTTTGGTGATTTTTAGACAGTCTACATGACCCCCTCCAAAGTTTTCAAAACTCCGTGGTTGACTGAGACAGGTTTCAAAATACTTTGGACTTTTCTCTTAGCAGCAATGCTCTCAAGACTGGACTATCAATCTTTTGAGATATCCTGAGCTTGATCTCGTCTGGATTTTGGTTTCCGTGAGTGTAATATTAAATTCTTTGAAGCCACCAGAAGCGATCATTGTGAGTATCTATATACGCAGTCTGGATCTCCTCGATGCTCTGAGTTGGTTATTAGTGTACTGTTGAACCTGGGGTAAAATAGTCATCTGCTTGTGTCAGTGTACTGTTGAACTGATTGCAAAAATAAAGACTGAACGCAAGTCTCGAGAGCAGAGGTCATGTTGCCTTGGAAACACGAACCTCATCTGCAGTAGAAATGAGACTCTCTCTCTTTATATTGGAGAGACGCGAACATTGACGCGGACTTTAAGGTGGTGACGTGGTCCTTCTTTAAAGAGACGCGATCCTATTAAACGCGAGACTCGCGTTCTGGGGCATTGCCACGTGTCTGGTGGAGCTGAGGAGACTCTTTTCCCTTGATACGCGAGGATCGCATTCAATGCGCGTGCCACGTGTCGGGTGGAGCTCGAAGAAGCACCTTTCCCTTGATACGCGAGGATCATGTTCAAGGCACATGCCACGCGTTAGGCGGAGATTGGGCTCGAGACATGTACCGCGTATCGTGGTGGATTACTGTGGCTATAAAAGACATCAGTCTTTCAAGGGTCATCATTAGACTCTTTTCTTCTCCACTGAGCCCTGCATCGAGGACTTTCAAAACTTAAGAAAAGCTCTAAGCTTTTTTTTTTCTCTCATCTTTGATACAGGATTCACGGTCGAAATGGCCCCGAAGATAAAACCTGTGACTTCGTCGTCGAGTGTTGTCGCTCTAGAGACGCAAAAGGGCGGCTCTTCACGCAGGAAGCCCCCATTTCAGGTAAAGAACCATTCGACCTGGTTTTCGTCATTAAGGGACTTGAAGAGTTATCTTAAGTCTCTTCTGAATTGAACCGCCAACGCGAGGCTCACGCCCGCGTTTTTGACCTCCAGACGCGGTTCAAGCACTGGTAGGCAAGACACGGGTTTGACGATCTCCGTATCTTCGTTTCATTAGCTTGAATCCGTATCTGCTTGTTGAATGCGGGCTTTGTTGAGCCTTGCGTTTGTTCCTGACCCTTTGAGAATTTTCCTAAGTAGGGGAGTTCAGACGCGGGTTTAATGTGAGCTTCGCGTCTCTGAAGTTGGACGCGGGCTTCACTGAATCTCGTGTCTGGGTCCAATACATAGAAATTTTCTAAGTTGTGGAGTTTAAAATGCAGGCTTCGTGCGAGCCACGCGTCTTTAGGTTTAGACGCGGACTTCACTGAGCTCTACGTCTAGACTCAACTCTACGCCTTAACTTCAACACGTAGTCATTTTCATTTAGATTTCTGACTGTATGTTGTCCTTTTTGCAGTACGATATTCCTCTAATCCTCTGTCCAAGAAGTGCCACTTTGGACATGTGGGTGGCGCATATCCGAATCTAACCTTCGTGCTTCTAAGGATTGCTCCTGTGTTTGCTCAGAAGTCAAAAGAGCGTCAGGACAGGCTCAGCAGCCCTAGCATGCTAACCTTCCGGGAGATCATAACCAATGGGCTATTCGAGTCCAACACCCGTGTTGTGCTGAAGAAACCTAACTTCTTCTTTGGTGACGCTATCACTGAGGAAGATAGGGTTTTGCATGACAGAGACTATAAGTAGCTCCGTCATATAGGGGACAGGAGATTTTTCTCTCCTAACATGGAGAGGATGTACTCCTTAGCCTATCTTCAGCACACGCCGGTATACCGCGCAATGGAGTGGGACCTTTCTCAATCTATCTCCGGCGTGTCCCTCGGCAAATTGGGTGCAAAGGAAGTATACCCTACTGGCCACGGGAAAGATGTATTCGGTTTATATCCCGGATTGGTCAGGGCCGAGTATCCAAAAGGAGAAACCCGTCAGTTGGCCAGCACCTTCATCAGTCAATTCCTGAAGGTGACGGGTGATTTTCCCACTGACTTTCATCCGCTCAGGTGGGTCCATTCTACCGACAAGTCATGGTGGGGTAGGATGATTGGATTTGTTCTCACTGAGCTTAGGGATTTGCTGAAGCAGGTGGGATTATACCATTCGGTTAAGGCCATGCAATATGGCCTCTCGCAGCTCCCACCCTTTTTACGGCGTCTTAAAGCGTTACAATCCTCTGACGGGCATATTTTTTACTCCGGTTGGAGAGATGGGGCTCGCTCTTCATGAGATGTATGAAATCTCAGGGCTGGTGATTGGAGATGCCCCATATAAGGAGTACGTCCTGACTACTGAGGAGCTTTACAAGAGTAAGGATCCTCAGGTGTATGAGACTTATTGGAAGTGTTATGCCTCTTTCATATCTGCGGGCAAATATTCGTCTGGAGGAACAGGGATGTTAAATAGATGTCTTGGGCCAGCTACTTGTTCAATAACATAAATGAAACGTCTAACCCAGTGACTATTCTGGCCCCTTGCACTAATGAAGAGATTGCAGAGAGGATCAGTGCCTCCACAAGCTCGTATACGATCGAGTCGAACGAGGATACTTTCAAGCCCGATACGGTCTTTGAAAGTTTTCACTATCAGGCCCAAATTTTCATATCTGACCGGGATCTACTAGCAGGCTTCCTCATGTTGTGGTTGAAGCGTTGTGTAGTGCCAACGCTACTGCATGAAGTGATCATCGCCGATGTGGTGTACCGAGCTGTCCTGTTAGCGTATGGGAAGTCAGTCTCCCTTCTTTAGGCGATGGTGGTAGGCATCCAAAGTGGCTTGCAGGTGTTGACCAAAAGTTTATGCCAAGTGGAGGTTATTGTAGACTCTCAGGGCAGGCCAATGGTGAATTCAGAGGGGATGCCAGAAGTAAAGACTCCCAATCCCAAAGTCAAACTTCCGTACATGTACCTGATGGCTTGGTACATCATGCACTGCCCATCACTGATGACGGCAGTGTTTCCCTCAGAAGGCTTCGTCTCTTTTGTGCAGAGGCTGGATAACTCGAGTTGGTCACAGTACTATATGTACTATGTCCGAAAAACTATTCTCAGCAGCTTAAATTATCAGCTTGATCGATGCTTCCCCGAGATTTTTGGTGCATCCTATAGGGATAAGTTTGCCGACCTTATAGGACCAGATGATTTCACACGGCTACCGTCTGGAGTCTTTTGGTGGCTCATAAATTTTGGCCTGATTATCTGGTCTTCAGGCAAGGTGATTCATGTATGATCGAGCCTTACATGCCAAGTCGCTTTGCTAGGCAGTTTGGTTACGATCAGCTATATGTCGGCAACCCCAACACTAGACTCCGCTTCATTGGTAACCTATTTGAAGGTGCCCGGGCGTGGTATTACAGTGTAGCTGAGGGGACAAGGGCTATTTTTCGTCTACCTCACAGGACGCCGAACTGTTATATAAGCCTTGGTTTCTACACATGGTACTTCCTCACTAGCAGAGTGCCCGGCTTTGGAATGAATATTCTTGTATTAAGGGTATTAAGGCATTTTATCAATCCAAGTTGGGTTCTAAGAGACGCATACGAGGAATGAGCAAGTACAAGAGGCAGAGGGAAACAGAAAGGGAGGTGAGGAGGGAGACTGGTAGGACTGGAGCAGCCTTGGTTTTGGAATCTGGTGCGGGAACTGCAGAGGGGCACCCTGTCCAGAGGGCTCGACAAGTCGTGTCTAAGCGTCCTCGTGCCTCCATTTCTCAAGGTGATCCCAGCCTAAAGAAGGCTAAGAAAGGGTCTGAGGCTGAAGCTTCGACCCAGATGCCTGAAGTAATCCCTCCTAATGCTAAGAAGCAGGAGGAGAAAGAAAAATAAGAGGAGTAGGCAGTCCCAACTCTTCGCTTTCGAGGTCTGCGTAGTAGGGGCCCTGCGATCTTGGCAGAGGGAGAGCCTGCAGGCAAATCCACCATGGCCGAAGGGGCTGAAGAGCCTGAAGAGGCGATGGAAGGGCTTGAAGTTGAGATTCTAGGAGTTTCAACTCGGCCTAGAACTTCTTCGACCCATGAGAGAAGGGCGGAGGTGCAACAACCTGGGTCTCCCAGCATGTCGATGCCTACCTCGCGAGTTGTTGAGCCCAGCCTTACTACCGGGGTTCTTAGTGGTAAAGCCCCGATTGTTGAGACCTCTTGGGTCCAATTGTCGTCTTCGTCATCTGAGAAGCACGAATATTATTCTGGCGAGGAAGTCGACTTCGACAATGAACTAGCTCTTCCTGATACTGGAAAGTTCTCGCAAATATCAGAGGAAGAGATGCAGATGTATGTCCCTACGATGGTTCCGCCGACAAGAGAGATTGCTACCGCTGAGGCTATTTCTTTTATCTTCCTTAATTATTTCTCCATCAGGTTGGGAAAGTGTTTTAACGTTTCCTTTGAATTTCTTCTACAGGGGTGGCCACTGGTAGCGAAGCCACAACTTCTTCTTACATTGAGGAGATGATTCAGGAGCTGGCCCAGCAGAAGAGTCTCGAAGTTTCTGCTACCGGGATGCCTTATGAGGGTGTATCCACTGAGACCGAGGAACCTTCATCACCAAGTGGCTTGTCAGGGACTTGCCATCTTCAGATCCTCAACTTGGTAAGAGAATAAAGACATGCCGAATACTCTCTTTTTCATTGTTACCACTAACACTAATGTTATGGTTGCAGAGAGTACTGGGATAGCTCAAGTAGAGGATCCCGTGCTGAGCATTGGCGTAGAGGACGACGCAGTTCAAACTTCGGCCGGTGAACCCAGTGATGTGGAGTTTATTGCTGCCCTTGTTGCTGTGGAGGTTACCACAACAACCGTTCCAGAGGTGTTAGCCACGGCCGCAGTATCGGAAGAGCCTGTTGTCGGCCTTATCCCTCCCATATTGAGTCAGCTCCCATCTTTGTGGATATTAATCGTCCTGTCATAGAAAGGGGATCCAGGAGTGCACCAGCAGGGTCATCTCCAGCCATCGACATCATGGAACGCATCAAAGGATGCAACAATTTTTTGCCTCCATGAAGTCTTGCGTTAAGTTGGTCCTTTCTGGGGTAAGTTCCTTCGAGTTTACTCGGATGCTTCTTGAGAATCAAATCGAGAACATCGTCACACTAGAAGCCTTGAGCAAACTAGGGCGTATCTAATGCTGGTTGAACAGTTAGGGATATGCCTGAGGGAACTAAAGACTGTGAAAAAGGATAACTTGATGGACGAGGCTCGGTTGATGATGAGTAAGCTCCTCGCCGCTCAAGAATACGAGCGAAAAGAGATGGAGGAGCAAATGGCTGAAGAGGCCCGTCATCTCCACAATTTTCAAGCCGACTACCAAAGGTTGGTTGACAATTCGAGGGAATCCGAGATCGTCACCAACAGTGCGGAGCAAGTCATTGCCACTGTTCGAGCAACTATCGCTAAGGCGCAAGCTTTGATTCAAGTTTACGAGCAGAAGCTTGTTGTCGCCAAAAAAAGGCTAGAAGAGCTGAAGGCTGCTAAGAAGCTGGTTCAAGAAAATCTTGCTGCTCATTCCTCCAGGTTGGAGTCTCTTCAGACACAGCTGGCTATGAAGAGATTCTTATCAGAGGAAGAGCTGCGGGTTCAAGATTTGGCGGAAGTCGAGAAGGCACGCCAGCAGGAGATGCAGCGCCTCCGGGAACGGATCTATTCTTTGGTGGAGCAGGATTATTAGCCTTCTTCCCCTTTCGTATTTTCCCATTTTTCATAACACTCCACTTGTCAAATAAGAGAGTGATTGTATTACTTTTATCATTTTTTATCAAATAATAAAAGTTATTAAATTTTTTGCCTCGTCTTCATTCCTTTTTTGGCTTTAAGAATTAGACGGACTCTTTGTTGCTTGGATGAACTTAGCTTTCATAGTCGCAACCCTTGACTATTATGGAAACGTGGCCCTTAGTCGTTTTTGTTGAGACGCAACCATGAATGATAGAAAATAAACTCAGGCTGCACTGAGTTTCTGATTAGGACGCAACTCTTCTTTGTAATGGAGACGCAGCTCTGATTCATTGAGAGGACGCGGCTCCGGCTTTTCGAGAGGACGCAGCTCTGGATCACTGCAACCCTGCGTTCATTAATTTGACAAAGGGGACGCGGCTTTCAGGTTTATGAAAGGACGCGGACTTCAGGACGCGACTCTGAATTATTAAGGAACGCGGTCCTGGATCGCTGAGAGGACGCGGCTCTGGATCCCTAAGAGGACGCGGCTCGGATCACTGAGAGAACGTGGCTCTGGATCGCTAAGAAGATGCGGCTCTGGATTACTAATTTGATAAAGGAAATGCGGCCTCCAAGTCTTGTGAAAGGACGCGGACTTCAGGACGCGACCTCTAAAGTGTCACATGCAATCCGTCTTAAAGATTTTGTTGGATTTTTTAATGCCAAGTCGGCATTGACGGTTGGGGACTTGTGTTCTTGGTGTTTCCTAGAGTAGAAATTCACGTGTCTCATCCACACTGGATTTGATATTCGTGTAGGAATTAAGGCTGGTGGCTTTGATTTTTAGGCCATTAATTATAGGCCTTCTAGCAAACCTATAAATAGGCCTCAGCCTCTTAACAGTTATTCACCTCGACTGTTTTCCTTTGTGAGCATACGCTCTGAAGGACTGTCTTGATTGTCCACCTTCCCTTCAAGGGCATGTGTTCTGAAGAACAAAAAGAACCCAAAGCTTCCATGCCTTCTTTTAATCTTCTTTGAAGATTATCACTGTTAAGTGATTTCAAGATTAAAAAGCATTACTATAAGTGCTTTTACGGCTGTGCCTTGACAAATGAAGTCCAACTTCTAAACCGTGCCTTGACAAATGAAGCACAGCTTCTAGAGAATTCTTCTTCGGGTAGGGACTAGCTTTTGCCATGATAAAGCTCGGTCCTTCGAAAGTTCTGTCATCCCCGTCCATGAAGAGATTCCGTCTCTTGATCTCTTTCTAAAATCTTTTCTTGGGATTCATGCGACCCTGTTCTGCAAATGCGCCTTTCACATCACTTGATAAAACGCGAGATTATTGACTTCAAAGTCTAAGTCTCAAGTTCTTCAGATGCGAGTGGTGAACTCTGCGTTTAGGTGCTGAAACACGAGTTTTGCATATGAAGCTCGCGTTTGAGGTTCTTGACTTAGAGAATTTTAAGTCTGCTCTTTTGAGCTCTCTGGACGCGAACATGGCAAGCCCTGCGTCTCAGACGCAAGTATGGTGAACTCCGCATCTTGGAGCTGCCTCAGGTAGTTTTTAAGATCTGCATCTGTGTCTTTATTTGATGCCTCACATCCCATATGTCAGACGCTAGTCTAATACCAGACTGCGTTTGGATCCATATTTTCTATCCATGCATCAGTTAACTCCGCGTTTGGAGTTCATGACTTCAGCCTCGCGTTTGTGCTTCTGACTTCCTATTTCTATTTTTACAAAATTTTAACCTCTGGCCTTTTGCTTCTTGCAGATTCTGGCCACATCAAGAGGATCTTTGCTGGGTTCATGAAAGAATGTTTGGACCGGCCAGTTTGTTCGACTAGCGAGCACTCGGGAAGTCAGAGCTCCTGTCCGCGGGCATGCTTGGTTCACAGGAGAATATTTGGACCAGCCCGCTTGTCCGATTGGCGAGCATTCGGGGAGTCAGAGTGCATGTCCATGGGCGAGGAGGATCCGCACGGTTACTGGTATCCATCAAGGCCTTATTGGACATGACGCATGTTGGCCCAAGGTTACAATCACCCGGTTGTTGAGTTTTGATGATTACAAAACATATATAGTTATTTGCACTAATCATATTTTAGTGTTTAAGTGTGTTTCAGGGTTCTAAGGATTCAAGATTTCTTCTTCCCTAAAGGAAGGTATTTTTGACTCAAGTTGACTCAATTCGGGATCAAAGATTCAAGCTATTCAACATTGCATATAGAGAAGCCCTAATTTGAAGATCTTGTAGTCACCTAGAACCATTGTGAGAATTAGTTTGTTAAAGAATGAGGTTATGATAAGTTGGCTCAAGAAAACACACACACTCTTTCATTTTTCAAAATACGGTTTTTGTTTTGGTTAGTTGATTTAGGTGCATGTCTTGATTGATATACATGACTCAAAATATTTTATATTTTTACATCTAGTTTATATCATGTATACCATCCCTTATAGCATGCCACTTAATCATCTAGCCATTTAAAAATATTTTAAATATTCTTCAAAGTTCATAATTTTTCCCATAATAATACTGTTTCAGGCCCAACGGTCGACCGGGCGGTCGACCGGATCTATTTCAGGCCTGATCGGTCGGCCGCACCGGTCGACCGGGCCTTGTGGCATTGGCGTGCACGTTTGTGCACGTCTGCCGGTCGACCGGACCGGTCGACCGACTGACTGACCCTTGCTCTCGGGTTTTGTCGGTCGACCAGGTCAGTCGACCGACAGAACAAATAATTATTTTTGTTTAGCCTCTGATCGACCGACCGGTCGACCGAGTCCAACGGCTAGTTTGCCAGATAGACTGCCGGTCAACCGGGCCGGTCGACCGACAGCCGCCAGCAGCCCCCAACGGCTAGTTTATTGAAAACTGTTTTCTGGATTTGATGTTGATATATCTTTCAGCTATTTCTGAATTTCCTGAGGCTATTTCCTGACCTATTAACCTTGTTTATATGATGATTAGATCTCTTCTAATCCCTATAAATAGATGGCATTGGTCCCTTATTAAATTCAAGAAAAATCCACATTGTTTTGAGTTCTAAAAGAAAAGAAAAGTTTTCAAAGCTCTCACTTCCTAAGTGCATTCTTGGTTTAAGTTTTTCAGTGGTTTTTCAAGCTTTCTTTACTTTCTTTACAACTGAATTTTCTCACTTCACTTCTTGAGCCAAAAATTAATCCCATTCTATAAGGAGTTGTAATAGAGAAGTGTGTGGTCTTTTTGATCACCTTGTTACTTGTATTTTCTTTGTGTTGAGATCCCTCTTGTGTAAAGGTTAGATTGGTGGGAGTTCGGTACTCCGGTCTTGTGTAGACCTCTTGTAAATTCCCTTTGCGGATTTAGTAGAAATCCTTCACGGTGGTGGAGGCGGGGACGTAGAGCGGTGTCTCGAACCACGAACAAATTCCTTGTGTTTGCGATTGGTTTCCTTATTGCTTTTTCATTGCTTTATATTTCTATCTTGTGATATCTCTTGTTTGCACTTCATTATTGTACCCATTTCATTTACTTGCATTTTTCGGTCTTTACTCATCTCAACAAGAAAGCAATTACGCGCCTCAACTCATAATCTAGAGGAATCAAAGAGGAGAAGTTCTAGAGCCCTTCACGGAGAATTCGGCTTCAATTTCTTGTTTTGAGTAACCGATTGCATCATACATACATATTTGTTTAAAAAGATTATTAGATTAGTATTAACACCTATTCACCCCCTCTAGGTGTTTTTCAATTGGTATCAGAGCATTGGTGTCTAGGCTCTTGGCTTAACAACCTTAGAGAGATCCTATATTGCCAATTGATCGAGGCGGAACTAGCACTCTAAAATGTGTGTATTTATGAAATCAATGAAAAGCTCGTATGTGCTAATGTTCCCTCGATACTTCCGTTATAGCATTGGCTCAACGGGTCGAATCCACAGGGACGGGAGGCGATAGAAGCATTAACAGTCTATATTCACGTGTTATGTTAACAGTTCTTCTTTGTTAAAAGAATGAAAAAGAAAATAAAAAAGAAAAGAAAAGGAAATCAAGCATGTGGCAGGCGGAGAAGGCGATGAAAACGGCGAAGAAAACAAAAGAGAAGTGATTTAGAAAAAATAGAAAAAGAAGATGAAACAAAAGTGAACTAAGAGGATGGTAAAAACATCGATAGAAAAATTGATAAAAGAGTTTGAAATTGGTTTTTAAAACAAGATAAAAGAAAACTCATGGCTACTAACTACTAATCGCTCTACTAATCATGCTAACCTCTTAGTGATAGTTGCCTCACAGGGATTCTTGGCCATCACTAATCCTTGGCTTTAAGAGACGATACAGAGCATGGCCCATAAGATTGATCTTCTACATTCAAACAACACATCCATACCACTAACAGGTTGCAAGCTACTTGTTAAATCATCAAAACCGGTTAGAGGTGAGCATGAAATAAAGAAGACATTGCAGGTTAGCAAGTTAGTGGGTTAGGTGTTAGAAATGTTAGAATGTTAGAATCCATCATCATGAGCCATCAATGGCTCTTGCAAGAGCAAGGCCTTGTAGAGGCTATTAGATTCATGTCGATTATCATGTAAGTGGTTAGATGGTTAGTGGTTAGTAGTTATATTGCCATGAGAAGAAGAAAAGTTAGCCAAGCATCATGTAGAAGATGGAGAAGATTACATTGGAGAAGAAAGGAGGCACCTTTACATAGATTGTCACCATCTATTACATCAATCCCTCTCTATCTCTCTCTGAATCTCTCAGCCCTACTACAAGATCTAAAAAAAAAAAAATACAAAAGAAATGAAGAAGAACACCTACACTACACTACACTAAAATATAGAAAACCTAGCCTAAAATCAAAAACTTCTCCTAAAATCAAAACTGCTTCGTTCTGGACCTATACAGGGATATTTATAGGCATAGGACTCTTCTAGAAGACAAGACGGGACCACGCGTCGAAAATCGACACGTGGCCCCACCTTAGAGTCGCGGATCCAGGGCTTTTGCCGCGGATCCGCGGCAAAACCAAGGAATTATTTTCCTGGTTTTGGCGAGGATCTTCTGCTGGCTTCTAGGATCTTCTTGGTATATCCCAATTCTGGTACTTTCGCCCGGATATTCGTCTGACGTGTGCAAAGGTCTAGGTTCAATGCATCTTTTAGATGTTCCCTTACTTGGCCTCCAAGAAATCCGGAATTAATTACCCTAAAATGGGATTAATTAAGCTCTTATTACTCCTTTGCCCTCAAACTCTTGATTTATCTGCAAGAGAGACCAAAACACAATTTTAGACCAACATTTTATTCATAAATCGGTGGGAAAATGCAATATAATAATGCAGAATTGTAGACTAATCACACCCCCACACTTATCTTTTGCTCGACCCGAGCAAAATAAAAAAGAAAAACTATACTACAAATGTTATTAAACCACTTTCGCAGGTGACGCGATTGCACTGAGCGTGTGCAATAAGCCGTTAAACCTCTAGGTTATCCCTAGAGGAGGAGTTTTATCTCCTGAGGGTTTTTAGCGGATTGCACCCATAAAATCCATAAAGAAAGAAGACAAATGTTAGTATTTTGAAAACACATTTTGAAAGAGAGACAAGTTTTCAAAATATTTTTGTAAAAATATAAGCGATCTAAGGTCATAAGTCCACCAAAAATCATTCTTCCTTAAACTTTGTCTCTATGCAAGATCTTGTCTTCAATTAAGGTAAGAATTCAAAATTGGATTGAATATTTTATCTTTTATAAAACCTAGATAATATGCACTTTGTGATAGTGAAGATTTCTAAGATTTCAACTCTAACCATCGAGCCATTTATTTTTTTATATATATTTTTTCTTTTTTTCTTCTTTTTTTCTTTCCTTAGTTTTCTTAGGCTTTCTAGTTTACCCAAGTAATGAGCCTTTAACCGATGACTCCCAGACCAGACGGTTTTAGGGCACCAGATGAGAAAACATCCCTCGGGTTTAAGGACTCGAGTGAAAAAGGCCACAAAACTAAGGGGGATTATTTACTTCTTATGATCACCATTAGGCGTGAATAATCATGCTTCTTGAGGCATAATTATCCAGCTTATTAAGTGGTTTTTTTTAATATATATGGCATTTTAGGTCTTTGTATCCATCCCAAAAATTGTATAAGTGTGAAATGCATACCATCTAAGGCAAAAAATTCAAGATAAAATTATCTCTCCAATTTATCTTACTTAGCCTATAATTTTAAACAAGATCTATTATTTCAACTAGGTTTAAGATGTCACAATTAAGGCTTCCTTAATTTCTAAGATCATCTTAATTTTCTTAAAAATAGATCAAAACTTTGTCTCTTATTTCAAAAAGTTTTTTAAAAAAATAGAAAATTCCTTTACAAAAGGGAAGATTTCTAAAAATATCCTAAAAGAAGTGTAAAAGAAACTAAAAATATCCTAAAAAAATGTAAAAGAAAGAAAATCTAAAAACCCTATGTTAGTAAACCCTCCCCCACACTTATCTCATGCATTGTCCTCAATGCATCGTGATGTATGTATACATGAAACAAATAGAGAGGGAAGGAAAAGTCACCTCAAGGTGGTGGTTCCGGTGGTGGTCTGATTGGTCCACGAAATGTGACCCAATCCAATTTGCGTGGAATCCGGAGGAACCCACCAGAGACCTCTAGAATACAACCCACTAAAATGATGTATATATTTATGATTATTATTAAAAATTTAACCCTCTCTAATTTTCAAATTTTCAAAATAATTTCAGAGTCAAATTTATCAAGACCTTGTCCCAGAATGGAATGATTGATTTGAACTGAGGAAATACAGGAACCAATACCGACTCCGAAAAAAGACTTAAGTCAAGTAAAGATTCGGGAGTCGAGATTGGTTCAGGAAGTGGGTCCATACCAAGAAGATGAAACTCAAGTCCACATTCATTTTCCCATGACGGAATGTGACTTTCTAGGATTGGTGATTCAAGTTCAAGAATAACAGGTATGGGAATTAAAACTGACTCTACAATGTATTTCAAAGTGGGTAACAAAATAGGAGTCAATATTGATTCAGGAAGTTGAACTGGATCACAAATTTAAGGATCAAAGTCACATTCCTCATTGAGTTCAATTCCATAAAAATGAGAACTTGCCAATTTATCAATGGGACTTTCAAAAGTATGAAATTGGTCAAGTTTAATATGATCATAAATGATTGGTGATTCAATTCACAATGGACTGGCACTGGATCCAATACTGGCTCGGGAAAAGGCCAGAATTCAGGTAAAAACACCTCAGTCAATATTGAATCAGGAAGTGAAATTGAATTACCAAGTTGAAGTTCAGGATCATATTCATGCTCAAGTTCAATCTCAGAAAACGATAACTTGCCAAAATTTCAATGTGATTTGAAGTTTGGACAAGTTCAGATGGGTGTGCTGAAATTGAATCTTGATTTTCAAAATGACAAGAGTCTTGGGTCAGATCAATAGAGTTTGGGATTGCTGAATTGGTCAAAGGTTGATAAGATAGAGTTTCCTCGTTCCTATAAATGCTAACCAATTGACTCAATTGTGTTTCCAACCTATTGATTGACTCGGTAGAAGATTTTTGAAATTTTAGTGCGGACTCTTGCAAGACTTCTATACTCTTTTCTAGATGTGATGTATCTTCATGTGGTTGTTCTAGAAAAGGAGTGTAGGAATCTTGGTTTCCAAAACAACAAGAGTCATGGGTCAAATTGATAGAGTTAGAGATATTTGAATTGGTCAAAGGCGGTGAAGAGAGAGTTTCTTCATTCTTATGACTGTTGACCAATTTGCTCAATTGTGTTTCCAACCTATCAATAGACTGAGAAGAAGATTTTTGAAATTGTAACGCAGACTCCTGGAAGAATTCTATACTATTTTCTAGACTTGATTTTTCTGCAAGTGAATACTCTAGAATGGGAGTGTAAGAATCTTGGTTTTGGAAATTTTTTGAAGAATGTGAGTCCAAAATGTTTTGAGATTGAAGCTTGAACTCACACTAGAGTTCCTTACTCATTTCCAGGGCAGATTGTTGTTTATTATGAGGAGGTGGAACTGAGTAAGACTCTTGAAAATATTGTGGAATTGGAGAGGCCAACATTTTCTGAAGTTGTTGCTCGACCTCTTGTAGGTTGGCTTCTATACTCTTTTCTAACTCAGATTTTTCTTCAATGGGAGGTCCAGAAAAAGGAGTATAGGAAGTGAAATTGGGGAATGAATATTGTGTAAACTGTAGACATGATGGATACGGTGGACAAGGAGGTTGAAAATTTAACTCGGGGGAGGTGAATCCCCATTGACTCTGTGAAGAGTTGAAATTATTTAGAATTATAGTCATAAGATTGTGGGTATGGGTTGTATTGATTCGGATAAGGCCAACCCTGTGTATTTGGTTGGTTTATATTGTGAAAAATCGGGTTGGAAAACAAATGGGGTCGGTGTGAAATATGGATTCATTTTAAGATTGAAAGAATTGTTATTATTGAATTCCATTTAACAAACAATCACAAACAAAAAAAAAAGAAAAAGCAAACAACAAACAAAAAGAAAAGAAAAAATTAAAACCAAGCCTATATTAAGGTTGACCTAGACCTAGACGACTCCTAACTGGTCGATTACCCGGGGGAGGTTGTTGCTTGAATTTGACCACAAGCTAATCGGTCAAGTAGGGACAAAATATGGTGGGAGGTATCCGTGCGTAAGCAACGGGCCTTAATTACGCCAAACCACAGTATCTTCGAGGCGTAACCTCTTAATCCCCAACCTTAGACACCGATTTCACAAGAGTAAGATTCAAAACAAGTTCCACCCTCGGTCAATCTCTTAATGAGTCCGAGATGTCCCTAGGGGCGAACGTCTATCAATTTTTATTAAGGCTTAGGTTGTGTGAGTGGGGAGGTGATTTTTGGGCTAAGGAAGGGTGATGAAATCCCACCTTCTTGTATGGGTTTTGCCCTTAATTTTAATTCGTGCAAGTGTGCAATATAGACAAGAATATAACACAAAGCGAGTAATTCACCCACGTGTTTGTCCTATGCTATATGCAATGCCATATGTATACCTCAATCCAGATCACAACAACAGAACAAAAAATACAGTATATTAGAATTGAATTGACGCGTGCCTAAATGCAAATGTCTAAACCGTTTTAAAAGCGTCCAAATATCGTATTTTAGTTCTTTAGTTTATTGTGGTGTGTAGGCAATCAAAGCAGGAAAGTAATAATATAGATTCACTAGCTATTACAATGAACACATCCCAGCATAACAAGATACACAATGATTACAAAATGGCCGCGTTTTCGCGGCAAAAGTCGCGTTTGCGCGGCGGTTCTTTAGAAGCTGAGTCCCTGCTTTCTAGAGCAGGGAGATGTAAAGCTAGTATTTATTCTGCAATGTTAAGCACCTGTAAAGATTGTCCTGCACACCAAAATAGAGAAGAAAATGTTAACAAAAATGTGAAATCAAAACCATTACCGTTCCCCGGCAACGGCGCCAAAAATTGATGATCGATGCGAAACCAGCACTCAAAAATGTGTGTATTTATGAAATCAATGAAAAGCTCGTATGTGCTAATGTTCCCTCGATACTTTCGTTATAGCATTGGCTCAACGGGTTGAATCCACAGGGACGGGAAACGATAGAAGCATTAACAGTCTCTATTCACGTATTATGTTAACAGTTCTTCTTTGTTAAAAGAATGAAAAAGAAAATAAAAAGAAAAGAAAAGGAAATCAAGCATGTGGTAGGCGGAGAAGGCGATGAAAACGGCAAAGAAAACAAAAGAGAAGTGATTTGGAAAACAAAATAGGAAAAGAAGTTGAAACAAAAGTGAACTAAGAGGATGGTAAAAACATCGATAGAAAAATTGATAAAAGAGTTTGAAATTGGTTTTTAAAACAAGATAAAAGAAAACTCATGGCTACTAACTACTAATTGCTCCACTAACCATGCTAACCTCTTAGTGATAGTTGCCTCACATGGATCCATGGCGATCACTAATCCTTGGCTTTAAGAGACGATACAGAGCATGGCCCATAAGATTGATCTTCTACATTCAAACAACTCATCCATACCACTAACGGGTTGCAAGTTACTTGTTAAATCATCAAAATCGGTTAGAGGTGAGCATGAAATAAAGAAGACATTGCAAGTTAGCAAGTTTGTGGGCTAGGTGTTAGAAATGTTAGAATGTTAGAATCCATCATCATGAGCCATCAATGGCTCTTGCAAGAGCAAGGCCTTGTAGAGACTATTAGATTCATGTGGATTATCAAGTAAGTGGTTAGATGGTTAGTGGTTAGTAATTAGATTGCCATGAGAAGAAGAAAAGTTAGCCAAGCATCATGGAGAAGAGTACATTGGAGAAGAGTACATTGGAGAAGAAAGGAGGCACCTTTACATAGATTGTCACCATCTATTACATCAATCCCTCTCTATTTCTTTCTGAATCTCTCAGCCCTACTATAAGATCTAAAAGAAAAGAAAATACAAAAGAAATGAATAAGAACACTTACACTACACTACACTAAAACATAGAAAACCCAGCCTAAAATCAAAAACTTCTCCTAAAATCAAAAACTGCTTCGTTCTGGACCTATACAGGGATATTTATAGGCATAGGACTCTTGTAGAAGACGAGACGGGGCCACGCGTCGAAAATCGACGCTGGCCCCACCATAGAGCCGCGGATCCGCGGCTTTTGCCGCGGATCCGCAGCAAAACCTGAGAATTATTTCCCTGGTTTTGGCGAGAATCTTCTGCTGGCTTCTAGGGTCTTCTTGGTATATCCCTATTCTGGTACTTTCGCCCGGATATTCGTCTGACGTGCGCAAAGGTTTAGATTCTATGCATCTTCTAGATGTTCCCTTGCTTGGCCTCCAAGAAATTCGGAATAATTACCCTAAAATGGGATTAATTAAGCTCTTATTACTCCTTTGCCCTAAAACTCTTGATTTATTTGCAAGAGAGACCAAAACACAGTTTTAGACCAACATTTTATTCATAAATCGGTGGGAAAATGCAATATAATAATGCAGAATTGTAGACTAATCACACCCCCATACTTATCTTTTGCTCGTCCCGAGCAAAATAAAAAAGCAAAACTATACTACAAATGTTATTACACCACTTTCGCAGGTGACGCGATTGCACTGAGCGTGTGCAACAAGCCGTTAAACCTCTAGGTTACCCCTAGAGGAGGAGTTTTATCTCATGAGGGTTTTCAGTGGATTGCACCCGCAAAATCCATAAAGAAAGAAGACAAATGTTAGTATTTTGAAAACACATTTTGAAAGAGAGACAAGTTTTCAAAATATTTTTGCAAAAATATAAGCGATCTAAGGTCATAAGTCCACCAAAAATCATTCTTCCTTAAACTTGTCTCTATGCAAGATCTAGTCTTCAATTAAGGTAAGAATTCAAAATTGGATTGAATATTTTATCTTTTATAAAACCTAGATAATATGCACTTTGTGATAGTAAAGATTTCTTGGATTTCAACTCTAACCATCAAGCCATTTATTTTTTTATATATTTTTTTCTTTTTTTCTCCTCTTTTTTTTCTTTCCTTAGTTTTCTTTGGCTTTCTAGTTTACTCGGGTAATGAGCCTTTAACCGATGACTCCCATACCAGACGGTTTTAGGGCACCAGATGAGAAAATATCCCTCGGGTTTAAGGACTCGAGTAAACAAGGCCACAAAACTAAGGGAGATTATTTGCTTCTTATGATCACCGTTAGGCGTGAATAATCATGCTTCTTGAGGCATAATTATCCAGCTTATTAAGTGATTTTTTATTTATTAATATATATGGCATTTTAGGTCTTTGTATCCATCCCAAAAATTGTGTAAGTGTGAAATGCATACCATCTAAGGGAAAAAATTCAAGATAAAATTATCTCTCCAATTTATCTTACTTAGCCAATAATTTTAAACAAGATCTATTATTTCAACTAGGTTTAAGATGTCACAATTAAGGCTTCCTTAATTTCTAAGATCATCTTAATTTTCTTAAAAATAGATCAAAACTTTGTCTCTTATTTCAAAAAGTTTTTTACAAAAAGAGAAAATTCCTTTACAAAAGGGAAGATTTCTAAAAAATATCCTAAAAGAAGTGTAAAAGAAACTAAAAATATCCTTAAAAAATGTAAAAGAAAGAAAATCTAATAACTCTATGTTAGTAAACCCCCCACTATCTCATGCATTGTCCTCAATGCATCGTGATGTATGTATGCATGAAACAATGGAGAGGGAAGGAAAAGTCACCTCAAGGTGGTGGTTCCGGTGGTGGTCTGATTGGTCCACGAAATGCGACCCAATCCAATTTGCGTGGAATCCGGAGGAACACCAGAGACCTCTAGAATACAACCCACTAAAATGATGTATATATTTATGATTTTTATTAAAAATTTAACCCTCTCTAATTTTCAAATTTTCAAAATAATTTCAGAGTCAAATTTATCTAGACTCTTGTTCCAGAATGGAATGATTGGTTTGAACTCAGGAAATACAGGAACCAATACTGACTCCGGAAAAAGACTTAAGTCAAGTAAAGGTTCGGGAGTTGAGATTGGTTCAGGAAGTGGGTCCAAACCAAGAAGATGAAACTCAAGTCCACATTCATTTCCCCATGACGGAATATGACTTTCTAGGATTGGTGATTCAAGTTTAAGAATAACAGGTATGGGAATCAAAACTGACTCTACAATGTTGTTCAAAGTGGGTAACAAAATAAGAGTCAATATTGATTCAGGAAGTTGAGCTGGATCACAAATTTGAGGATCAAAGTCACATTCCTCATTGAGTTCAATTCCATAAAAATGAGAACTTACCAATTTATCAATGGGACTTTCAAAAGTATGAAATTGGTAAAGTTCAATATAATCATAAATGATTGGTGATTCAATTTTACAATGGACTGGCACTGAATCCAATACTGACTTGAGAAAAGGCATGAATTCAGGTAAAAACACCTCATTCAATATTGAATCAGGAAGTGAAATTGAATTACCAAGTTGAAGTTCAGGATCATATTCATGCTCAAGTTCAATCTCAGGAAAAGGATAACTTGCCAAAATGTCAATGTGATTTGAAGTTTGGACAAGTTCAGATGGGCGTGCTGAAATTGAATCTTGATTTTCAAAATGACAAGAGTCCTGGGTCAGATCAATAGAGTTTGGGATAGCTGAATTGGTCAAAGGTTGATAAGATAGAGTTTCCTCGTTCCTATAAATGCTAACCAATTGACTCAATTGTGTTTCCAACCTATTGATAGACTCGGTAGAAGATTTTTGAAATTTTAGTGCAGACTCTTGCAAGACTTCTATACTCTTTTCTAGATGTGATGTATCTTCATGTGGTTATTCTAGAAAAGGAGTGTAGGAATCTTGGTTTCCAAAACAACAAGAGTTATGGGTCAAATTGATAGAGTTAGAGATATTTGAATTGGTCAAAGGCGGTGAAGAGAGAGTTTCTTCATTCTTATAACTGTTGACCAATTTGCTCAATTGTGTTTCCAACCTATCAATAGACTGAGAAGAAGATTTTTGAAATTGTAACGCAGACTCCTGGAAGAATTCTATACTATTTTCTAGACTTGATTTTTCTGCAAGTGAATACTCTAGAATGGGAGTGTAAGAATCTTGGTTTTGGAAATTTTTTGAAGAATGTGAGTCCAAAATGTTTTGAGATTGAAGCTTGAACTCACACTAGAGTTCCTTACTCATTTCCAGGGCAGATTGTTGTTTATTATGAGGAGGTGGAACTGAGTAAGACTCTTGAAAATATTGTGGAATTGGAGAGGCCAACATTTTCTGAAGTTGTTGCTCGACCTCTTGTAGGTTGGCTTCTATACTCTTTCTAACTCAGATTTTTCTTCAATGGGAGGTCCAGAAAAAGGAGTATAGGAAGTGAAATCGGGGAATGAATATTGTATAAATTGTGGACATGATGGATACGGTGGACAAGGAGGTTGAAAATTTAACTCGGGGGAGGTGAATCCCCATTGACTCTGTGAAGAGTTGAAATTATTTTGGAAATTATAGTCATAAGATTGTGGGTATGGGTTGTATTGATTCGGATAAGGCCAACCCGGTGTATTTGGTTAGTTTATATTGTGAAAAATCGGGTTGAAATTTTTCGAAACAAATGGGGTCGGTGTGAAATATGGATTCATTTTAGGATTGAAAGAATTGTTATTGTTGAATTCCATTTCACAAACAATCACAAACAAAAAAAAGAAAAAGCAAACAACAAACAAAAAGAAAAGAAAAAATTAAAACCAAGCCTATATTAAGGTTGACCTAGACCTAGACGACTCCTAACTGGTCAATTACCCGGGGGAGGTTATTGCTTGAATCCGACCACAAGCTAATCGGCCTGGTAGGGGAAAAATACGGTGGGAGGTATCGTACGTAAGCAACGGGCCTTAATTACGCCAAACCACGGTATCTTCGAGGCGTAACCTCTTAATCCCCAACCTTAGACACCGATTTTACAAGAGTAAGATTCAAAACAAGTTCCACCCTCGGTCAATCTCTTAATGAGTCTTCCCTAGGGGCCAACGTCTATCAATTTTATTAAGGCTTGGGTTGTGTGAGTGAGGAGGTGATTTTTGGGCTAAGGAAGGATAATGAAATCCCACCTTATCTTGTATAGGTTTTGCCCTTAATTTTAATTCGTGCAAGTGTGCAATATAGATAAGAATATAACACAAATCGAGTAATTCACCCACGTGTTTGTCCTATACTATATGTAATGCCATATGTATACCTCAATCCAGATCACAACAACAGAACAAAAATACAGTATATTGGAATTGAATTGACGCGTGCCTAAATGCAAATGTCTAAACTGTTTTAAAAGTGTTCAAATACCGTATTTTAGTTCTTTAGTTTATTGTGGTGTGTAGGCAATCAAAGCAGGAAAGTAATAATACAGATCCACTAGCTATTACAATGAACACATCCCAGCACAACAAGATACACAATGATTACAAAATGGCCGCGTTTTCGCGGCAAAAGTCGCGTTTGCGCGGCGGTTCTTTAGAAGCTGAGTCCCTGCTTTCTAGAGCAGGGAGATGCAAAGCTAGTATTTATTCTATAATGTTAAGCACCTGTAAAGATTGTCCTGCACACCAAAACAGAGAAGAAAATGTTAACAAAAATGTGAAATCAAAACCATTCCCGTTCCCTGGCAACGGCGCCAAAAATTGATGATCGATGCGGAACCAGCACTCAAAAACGTGTGTATTTATGAAATCAATGAAAAGCTCGTATGTGCTAATGTTCCCTCGATACTTCCGTTATAGCGTTGGCTCAATGGGTCGAATCCACAGGGATGGGAGGCGATAGAAGCATTAACAGTCTCTATTCATGTGTTATGTTAACAGTTCTTCTTTGTTAAAAGAATAAAAAAGAAAATAAAAAGAAAAGAAAAGGAAATCAAGCATGTGGTGTAAAGAAAACAAAAGAGAAGTGATTTATAAAACAAAATAGAAAAAGAAGATGAAACAAAAGTGAACTAAGAGGATGGTAAAAACATCGATAGAAAAATTGATAAAAGAGTTTGAAATTGGTTTTTAAAACAAGATAAAAGAAAACTCATAGCTACTAACTACTAATTGCTCCACTAACCATGCTAACCTCTTAGTGATAGTTGCCTTACATGGATCTTTGGCCATCACAAATCCTTGGCTTCAAGAGACGATACAGAGCATGGCCCATAAGATTGATCTTCTACATTCAAACAACACATCCATACCACAAACAGGTTGCAAGCTACTTGTTAAATCATCAAAACCGGTTAGAGGTGAGCATGAAATAAACAAGACATTACAAGTTAGCAAGTTAGTGGGTTAGGTGTTAGAAATGTTAGAATGTTAGAATCCATCATCATGCGCCATTAATGGCTCTTGCAAGAGCAAGGCCTTGTAGAGGCTATTAGATTCATGTGGATTATCAAGTAAGTAGTTAGATGGTTAGTGGTTAGTAGTTAGATTGCCATAAGAAGAAGAAAAGTTAGCCAAGCATCATGTAGAAGATGAAGAAGATTACATTGGAGAAGAAAGGAGGCACCTTTACATAGATTGTCACCATCTATTACATCAATCCCTCTCTATCTCTCTCTGAATCTCTCAGCCCTACTACAAGATCTAAAAAGAAAAAGAAAATACAAAAGAAATGAAGAAGAACACCTATACTACACTACACTAAAACATAGAAAACCTAGCCTAAAATCAAAAACTTCTCCTAAAATCATAAACTGCTTCGTTCTAGACCTATACAGGGATATTTATAGGCATAGGACTCTTGTAGAAGACGAGACGGGGCCACGCGTCGAAAATCGACGCGTGCCCACCATAGAGCCGCGGATCCGCGCCTTTTGCCGTGGATCCGCGGCAAAACCAGGGAATTATTTCCCTGATTTTGGCGAGGATCTTCTGCTGGCTTCTAGGGTCTTCTTGGTATATCCCAATTCTGGTACTTTCGCCCGAATATTCGTCTGACGTGCGCAAAGGTCTAGGTTCAATGCATCTTCTAGATGTTCTCTTGCTTGGCCTCCAAGAAATTCAAAATTAATTACCCTAAAATAGGATTAATTAAGCTCTTATTACTCCCTTGCCCTAAAACTCTTGATTTATCTGCAAGAGAGAACAAAACACAGTTTTAGACCAACATTTTATTCATAAATCGGTGGAAAAATGCAATATAATAATGCAGAATTGTAGACTAATCACTAATCACTCTATTCATTTTTATCCTCATATACTTAGTAAAAATGTCCGATGGAATTAAGACCCCACCCACGTTTGATGGCCTTAACTTTCCCATATGGAAGATAAGATGACCGTGTTTTTGCAATCCTTAAGAAGCCGGGTTGCAAAGGCGGTGACCAAAACTTTTAGTGCACCCCTGGTGATGAGGACACTTGGTCCGATATTGCCACGAAGGAGTTTGACGCTAATGCTAGGGCACACTATGCCTTACTTCAAGCTCTTAATGACGATGATATTTCAAGAGTCATTCATTGCAAACCCGCTTATGAGATTTGGACTCACTTACTTGTCACTCATGAGGGAACTTCACAAGTAAAGAGGGCAAAGATCGACCTTCTTCGTTCCCAATATGAAAACTTTTCTATGCAAGAGAATGAAACCATAGATGATATGGTTACTAAGTTTACAAAGATTACTGATGGACTTTCTTCTTTAGGTGATTCTATTGACAACGACCAAAAAATGAAGAAGATCATCCATGCACTCCCTCCATCTTGGGAAGTCAAAGCCACAACTTTGAAGGAGCTCAATGACAAGGAAGAAATGGAGCTTATCGGTCTCATTGGGAATCTCAAGACCCATGAGATGGAAAAAAAAGTTAGAGAAGAGATGGCTCCTCCCAAGAAGAAAACTATTGCCTTCAAGAGTTCTTCCACTTACTCCGACGAGGATGATGAAGAAGAGGATGATGAAGATCTTTCTCTTCTTGTAAAGAACGTTCGGAGAATGTACAACAAGGCAAAGTTCCAAAATAGAAAGAGATAGCAAGGTAAAGAAGAGAAGAAAATCATTTGCTTCAATTGTCGGAAGCCGGGTCACATTGTTGCGAAATGTCCGAAAAACAAAGGAAAACCCTCCACCTCTAAGAAGCCATACAAAAAGAAAGCTTTAAAGGCTACTTGGGATTCGGAGAGTGAATCCGATGAGGAAGTCGACACCGCTAACATGTGCTTCATGACAAATGAAAGCACAAGCAAGGTAACTCCCGATACTTCCATTGATTGTAAACTATCTATAGATGAATTAGGAGAAGTTTTGAAGAACTTTCTCATAACTATGATTTTCTCAAAAAGAAATACTTGAAAATGAAAAAGGAAAATGAATCACTCAACTACAAAGTTTTCATTCTCACAAAAGAAAAAGATGAATTATTTTCAACTCTCTCTTCTACTCAAAAGGATTTTGATGACTATAAGATTTCTTGCAAAGGTAAATTTTCACAAATTGATGAAAATAAGATTTCCTTGCTAAAGAAGAAAATTGATTCATTAGGAGTAGTTTTGAAGAAATGTGAATTTGATAAAAATAGACTAGAGGCTATGTTTCCTAAGAAATATGTCCCAAAGAAACATTCACATGCTATTCATGCTCATGTTCATAAATCACAACCTTTACATCTTGCTAAGCACCCTAAACATGCCCACACTCATCATGCATTCATGTATGGTAAAGTTTTTTCATGCACATATTGTGGCCATAAAGGTCATTTGGTTAAATTTTGCTATGATAGGATTAATACATCGCATAATCATGTTTGGGTTCGGAATACTAACATTCAAGGACCCAAGAAAGTTGGGTACCAAAGTCAACAAATTTGTTAAATGATGTAGGTACATTCCAAAACCCAACGACGTAAAGAATGGTGGTATCTTGATAATGGTTGCTCAAGGCACATGACTTGAGATATCAACAACTTCGCAACCCTATCAAGATACCATGAAGGTGGCACCGTCACCTTCGGAGATGACGCCAAAGGAAAAATCATTGGTATTGGTAACGTTAAACTTGGTACATCTCCTTTAATAGAAAATGTTATTTTAGTTGATGGCCTCAAGCATAATCTCTTGAGTGTTAGTCAACTTTGTGATAAAGGTTTTAATGTTATTTTTGATGGCCTAGCATGTAGTGTTATTGATAGACAATCTAATACATGTGTATTTTTCGGATTCGTGAAACAATGTATACATGATTGATATGTCTAATATGCTATGCAATGCCACTTGTTTGAAAGCCCTCGATGATGACTCTTGGTTGTGGCATAGGAGATTAGGCCACATTTCTTTTGACCATCTATCTAGATTAAACAATAAGGAAATGGTGAAAGGTATTCCTTATTTGAAATTTGTAAAGGACCGCTTTTGCGATGCGTGCCAACTTGGGAAATAAACCAAGTCCTCTTTCAAATCAATCAAGGATATCATGACATCACGACCTTTGGAGTTGATCCATATGGATTTGTTGGGTCCTAGACAAACCAAAAGTCTAAGTGGGAATCGTTTTGCTTTCGTTTTAGTTGATGATTTCTCTCGTTTTACTTAGGTTTTCTATTTAGAACACAAAAATCAAGTCTTTTCATATTTTCAAGCCTTTAAGAAAAGAGTTGAAAAGGAAAAAGATTCTACTATTTTAAGAATAAGAAGTGATAGAGGTCGTGAATTCAATAACCAACCCTTTACCTCTTTTTGTGAAAAACATGGAATTAAGCATGAACTATCTTGTCCTAGAACTCCACAACAAAATGGAGTCGTTGAGAGGAAAATTCGTACAATACAAGAGATGGCTAGGACAATGATAAATGAGTACGGTCTCCCTCATTATCTATGGGCCGAGGCCGTTAACACATCTTGCTACATATCAAATAGGGTTTTCTTATGCAAAAACACTTCTAAAACATCTTTTGAGATTTATTATTCTAGAAAGCCAAATGTTTCATACTTTAAAGTTTTGGTTGTAAATGTTTTGTTTTGAATACTAAAGATAAGTTAGGTAAATTTGATGCAAAATCATATGAAGCAATTTTTGTTAGTTACTCTAACAGTAGTAAAGCTTATAGAGTTTTCAATAAGTCATCCTTGACTATTGAAGAATCTATACATGTAAAGTTTGAGGAATCTAATGTGTTTGTTGAGAATGTTGTAGAAATAGATTCCCTAAATGAAGACATGGATAAGATTACTTTGAAGGACTCACCTACTCTTGAAGACATGCCAAAGGGGGATGAAGAAATTGAAGTTCAAGAAGTTGAAGTGGAGGCTACTCAACCACTTCCAAAAGATTGGAGATTCAATCCACATCATCCCAAGGATCTTATTATAGGTGAAGTATCAAAAGGGGTAACTACTCATTCTAAACTTCATGATCTTTGTGGGCACTATGCATTTATTTCTCATTTTGAACCAAAGAACATCCTCGAAGCCGAGGGCGACTCATATTGGTTGCTTGCCATGCAAGAGGAGCTCAATCAATTCGAGCGCAACCAAATTTGGCATCTTGTTTCTAGGCCCCACGATAGACCAACAATTGGTACTAAGTGGATCTTTAAGAACAAGTTGGATGAGTTGGGAAATGTTGTTAGGAATAAAGCTAGGTTAGTGGCCCAAGGTTACACTCAAGTCGAAGGTATCGATTTTGAGGAAACTTTTGCACCCGTAGCACGGCTTGAAGCCATACAGATGACACTTGCATTTGCTTCATATAAAGATTTTAAACTTTTTCAAATGGATGTAAAAAGTGCTTTCTTAAATGGATTTATTGAAGAGGATGTGTATGTTGAACAACCCCCCGGTTTGTTGATCCTACACATTCGGATTTTGTTTTCAAACTAAACAAAGCTCTTTATGGTTTAAAACAAGCCCCTAGGGCTTGGTATGAAAGACTTTCTTCATTTCTTATTTCTAATGGTTTTAATAAAGGAAAAATAGATACTACTTTGTTTACCAAACATGTTGAAAATGATATACTTATAGTTCAAATATATGTTGATGATATCATATTTGGTTCTACTAATGAAAATCTTTGCAAAGCTTTTGAATCATACATGAAGGAGGAATTTGAAATGTCTATGATGGGCGAGCTTAACTATTTCCTTTGTCTCCAAATCAAGCAAAGGAAGGATGGGATTTTCATCAATCAAGCCAAGCACACGAAGGAACTTATCAAGAGATTTGGGCTTGAAGGGGCTAAGACAAGCAAAACTCCCATGGCTACCACCACAAAGCTTGACAAGGATGAACAAGGTAAAAATGTAGACATTAAACTTTATCGTAGCATGATTGGTAGTTTGTTGTATTTAACGGCTAGTAGGCCGGACATTATGTTTTGTGTATGGCTTTGTGCTCGATTTCAGTCGTGTCCTAAAGAGTCCTATTTGATTGCGGTAAAATGCATTATTAGATACCTTAAGGGCATAATTGAAATGGGTTTATGGTATCCGAAGACCGGACAATTTTTCATAATGAGTTTTTCGGATGCCGACTATGCGGGTTGTAGAGTGGATAGGAGGAGTACAAGTGGAACATGTCAATTTCTCGGTAATTGTCTTGTTTCATGGTCTTCCAAGAAGCAAAATTTTGTAGCCCTCTCAACCGCCGAGGTGGAGTATGTTGCGGCGGGGGCTTGTTGTGCACAAGTCCTTTGGATGAAACATACTCTCCTTGACTATGATTTGCATTTTGACCATATTAAGATATTTTGTGATAATACTAGTACTATTCATATAACTAAAAATGCAAATCAACATAGTAAGACTAAGCACATTGACATTCGGTATCACTTTCTTAGAGATCATTATGAGAAAGCAGATATTGACATTGATTATGTTTTTACCGATTTTCAACTTGCCGATATTTTTACAAAACCACTAGACTATACTAGATTTTATTTTATTTGTGGAGAATCGAATGTTTGTGTTATGGAATCATGAAAAAAATTTTAACAATGTTTACCCTTTTTGATGTATGACGAAAAGGGGGAGAAAAAGTTAGTTTATGTATTTTGAGTTTTGAGTTTTGAGTTATGAGTTATGAGTTTTGAGTTTTCAGTTATGAGTTATGAGTTTTGAGTTATGTGATTTATGTTTGAGTTATTGTTTGTTGAAGCTATATTTTTTGAATTCTTATGTCTTTTTACTTATGTCAAGTTCTTATTTTTACTATTCATTCATGTATATAACCATTCATATATATAGCATGTTTTGAGGGGGAGCTTCCAAGCTCCTTTCCCATTTTTCCCATTTTTTTTAAATAACTCATATGTTTTGTCATCATCAAAAAGGGGGAGATTGTTGGCCCAAGGTTACAATCACCCGGTTGTTGAGTTTTGATGATTACAAAACATATATAGTTATTTGTACTAATCATATTTTAGTGTTTAAGTGTGTTTCAGGGTCTAAGGATTCAAGATTTCTTCTTCCCTAAGGAAGGTATTTTTGACCAAGTTGACTCAATTCGGGATCAAGGATTCAAGCTATTCAACATTGCATATGGGGATGCCCTAATTTGAAGATCTTATAGTCACCTAGAACCATTGTAAGAATTAATTTGTTAAAGAATGAGGTTATGATAAGTTGGCTCAAGAAAACACACATACTCTTTCATTTTTCAAAATACGGTTTTTTTTTGGTTAGTTGATTTAGGTGCATGTCTTGATTGATATACATGACTCAAATATTTTATATTTTACATCTAGTTTATATCATGTATACCATCCCTTATAGCATGCCACTTAATCATCTAGCCATTTAAAAATATTTTAAATATTCTTCAAAGTTCAAAATTTTTCCCATAATAATACTGTTTCAGGCCCAACGGTTGACCGGGCGGTCGACCGGATCTATTTCAGGCCTGACCGGTCGACCGCACCGGTCGACCGGGCCTTGTGGCATTGGCGTGCACGTTTGTGCACGTCTGCCGGTCGACCGACCGACTGACCCTTGCTCTCTGGTTTTGTCGGTCGACCGGGCCAGTCGACCGACAGAACAAATAATTATTTTTGTTTAGCCTCCGGTCGACCGACCGATCAACCGAGTCCAACGGCTAGTTTGCCAGATAGACTGCCGGTCGACCGGGCCGGTCGACCGACAGCCGCCAGCAGCCCCCAACAGCTAGTTTATTGAAAACTGTTTTCTGGATTTGATGTTGATATATCTTTCAGCTATTTCTGAATTTTCTGAGGCTATTTCCTGACCTATTAATCTAGTTTATATGATGATTAGATATCTTCTAATCCCTATAAATAGATGGCATTGGTCCCTTATTAAATTCAAGAAAAATCCCCATTGTTTTGAGTTCTAAAAGAAAAGAAAAATTTTCAAACCTCTCACTTCCTAAGTGCATTCTTGGTTTAAGTTTTTCAGTGGTTTTTCAAGCTTTCTTTACTTTCTTTACAACTGAATTTTCTCACTTCACTTCCTGAGCCAAAAATCAATCCCATTCTATAAGGAGTTGTAAGAGATAAGTGTGTGGTCTTTTTGATCACCTTGTTACTTGTATTTTCTTTGTGTTGAGATCCCTCTTGTGTAGAGGTTGGATTGGTGGGAGTTCGGTACTCCGGTCTTGTGTAGACCTCTTGTAAATTCCCTTTGCAGATTTAGTGGAAATCCTTCACGGTGGTGGAGGCGGGGACGTAGAGCGGTGGCTCGAACCTCGAAACAAATTCCTTGTGTTTGTGATTGGTTTCCTTATTACTTTTTCATTGCTTTATATTTCTATCTTGTGATATGTCTTGTTTGCACTTCATTATTGCACCCATTTCATTTACTTACATTTTTCGGTCTTTACTCATCTCAACAAGAAAGCAATTACGCGCCTCAACTCATAATCTAGAGGAATCAAAGAGGAGAAGTTCTAGAGCCCTTCACAGGGAATTCGGCTTCAATTTCTTATTTTGAGTGACCGGTTGCATCATACATACATACTTGTTTAAAAGATCATTAGCTTAGCATTAACACATATTCACCCCTAGGTGTTTTTCAACGCACCAGTAATGCCCCGGGTTCTTCATGGTCACAGTGGATATGACGCCTTGAAGACCACAGGAAAGAGGATGTTACCAGTAAGGTCTCAGATCCTCCCTTCACCAATATTACTCAAAGAAGTGATGGCGACGAAAAATCTATGCTCGTTGGATGCCTTTCTGGTGGTGGAGATGCTCATTAAGCAAAGGATTACGGCCTTGTCAAGACCTTCGCACCAGTTGATCGCATGGAATCAGAATGCTTCCCTGCATTTTGACCTCGAGAAATACCACTGTTCTCAAAAGGAGAGGAAGTTGATCTGCCGTTCCCGGCCACAGTCAAGAGTACAAGCTTTGTACATCTTCAAGATTTGGAGGAGTGAGTGCAATCTTTCGGTGAGCAAGAGGGACTTCTTTGTACTCTTTTGTTGTAACACTCAATCTTATTGTGTAAAAGAGCATTTTGTATCACTTTTATATTTTTGAATATCAATAAAAGTGACATTTTTTCTGTCTTCTTATATATCTTGGCTTCCTTTTTGTATTGAAAATCAGACAAATAGAAGTAGTAACTCTTGATTTGCTAGAAATGTGATATTTAACTTAGCAAGTCAAAGTTGAGAAAAAATTTCATTTCAGGAATTTAAGATTACTGTCAGAGGTGTGATATTAATTTGACAGGAGTGGGATAGTTTCTGTGGACTTGCCAATCCACAGATGAGAATGACAAGTGAAGTTTTCACCCCCACAGAGGATTATAACTGAGTATCCATTAGAAGTTTAGTATTAACGTAATTAGGCCTCAGCTGGGGGCATAATGGAAACACTGTTAAAGGTATAATATTAACTTAACAGTGGTTTTAAGTGGACCTGCTATTCTATTGATGAGAATAACAAGTGAGACTAGACCCGTTGGGGATCTAGGAGAACTTTTACCGTTAGAGGTGTGATATTAACTTAACGGGTTGGATTAATTCTTGTCAAAGGTGTGATATTAACTTGACAAGGATGCGAGCTAGAGGTGTGATGTTAACTTAGCTCTGCAAGAATTTCAGTTTCATTTGGAAAGACTGAAAATGCCACTGTCATAGGTGTAGTGTTAAACTTGACAGTGGAGGTAATGCTAGAGGTGTAATTTTGAACTTAGTATTAGTCATCTCGACTTTGATAGGGAAGTTCGAGGGAAAGTCATTGTCATAGGCGTATTGTTGAACTTAACAATGAACTGGATGCTAGAGGTGTGATGTTAAACTTAGCATGGCTCATCTCATCTTCGATATGGAAGCCTGAGGAAAAGTTATTGTCATAGGTGTATTATTGAACTTAACAATGAACTGGATGCTAGAGGTGTAATATTAAACTTAGCATCGCTTATCTCAGCTTCAATATGGAAGCCTGAGAAAGTGACTATCAGAGGTTTAATATTGAACTTGGCAGCAACTTAATCACTGTTAGAGGTGTGGTGTTAAACTTAACAGTAATTTGTTAAATGTGTATTGTTAACATGACAGTAGTTGATTTGTGATATGAGCAATTTTGAGGACTTGTTACTCCATGCAATGGAGAGACAAGTGAAGTTCATACTCACTGGGAACTATTGAAACCTTCCATTGTTAGAGGTGTGGTATTAAACTTAACAATGATTGAGCTTGTGGACCTACCACTTTATGGGAGAGAATTGTTAGGGGACTTTGGTGAAAATAAAATGAATTGTCAGAGGTGTAATATTAATGTGACAGTCGTTGATTTTCTAGGGACATGGAAGTTTGCCATTCAGAGGTGTAATGTTAACATAACAGCAGAGATCTTAAATGAGTTTCATTATCAGAGGTTTAATATTAACTTGACTGAATCTGCTGGGGATCAGGAAATCTGACTTGTCAGAGGTTTATTGTTAACATGACAAGTCCCAGCTCATTTCATTGGAGAAATGAACACAGGTATTTTTGTGGCACTACCATTCTGTGAAAGAGAATTGGTAGGAGATTTTGGAGGAGGGGATGGGACGAAGTCCCTTAGGATTTTTAGCAAACCCTCAGCTATCAATAGATTTGGTGTGCCTTTACCAACTACCGTTTGAGTTGGGCCAGCCATGCTATTCCTCTTAGCATGATGAGTTATCGAAGACTTATATTGGACTTAAAAGCCAACATTTTCCTCTATCCTTAGCCGTCGGATGTCCATAAGTACACTAGAGAAGAGTAACAACGCTCAAACCAAATTCTTGCATTTTGTTTCTTCTTCAATGTTTACATCATGCATCATGATGTAATCAGCGCTTGATCGGCTCGACACTGCTCGACCGTGATATGGTCCAGTAAAGAAAGAAGCTTTCTTTGGCGTTCTTCCAAACATTTTGGATCTGGAGTTTTGATCAGAGGTGTAGTATTAACCTAATCAGAAGAAGAATGCTATTAAGGATAGTATTTCTTCAAGAATTTGCCGTTGATTGGCAGTATGAGTGTATCACCGTCTGGGGTTATAAGGCGGTATGCTCCATTTGAGTAAACTGACTCCACTACAAACGGTCCTTCCCATTTGGACTGAAATTTTCCTTTAATCTTATACGTCATGACCATAGGTCTTCTGACAGTTAAGACTAGGTCACCTTTCTTGAGAGTCTGCTCCTTGACTTTCCTGTTGAAGGCTCTGGTAATTCGAGCTTGATAGAGCTCGATTTGCAGTTGAGATTGCAGGCGTCTATCATCCACAGCATCCAGCTCTTGGAGAAGCATTCGATGCTTCTCTTCATTTGTCATCTTTGCTGTCAAGGCGATGCATAGAGATGGGATTTGGATTTCTAATAGGAGTGCAGCTTCACACCCATATACGAAAGAAAATGGTGTAGCTTTCGTCGGGGTTCGAACTGTCGTTCGATAAGCCCATAAGCATTCACCTAATTTGTCGTCCCAATCACGTTGGCTTTTTGAGATGAATTTCTTGAGAAGTTTTCTAGTAGTCTTGTTGAAAGCTTCTGCAAGGCTGTTAGCGGTTGGATAATATGTCGTTGAAGACACGCTCTGGATCTGAACTTGTTGCAGAACCTCTGAAAGACTTGGCCGACGAACTGGGGCCCATTATCATGGACAATTCATCGTGACATGCCAAAGCGGTAAATGATGTGATGTTTAATGAATCTGATCACGTCAGATATCTTTACCTCCCTTAAGGGAATAGCTTCAGCCCATTTAGAGAAGTAATCGGTTATAGCTAAGATGAACCGATGTCCTTTGGATGAAGGTGGGCTGATAAGACCAATCACGTCCATTCCCCACAGTTCAAATGGCCAGGAAGAAGTTGTAGGGTGGAGATGTCCTGATGCCTGGTGGATGAAGTCACCATGAACCTGACAGGCATGACATCGCTTGGTGTAAGCGATGGTGTCAGGGATCATCTTTGGCCAATAATACCCCAGTCTTCGGAGTCGATCCCCAAGCTTCGGGCCAGGCTGATGAGCTCCACACATGCCGTCATGCGCTTCTTTGAGTACTTCTTGTGCCTCCTTCTGTAACAGGAAGCGGAGGAGGATCCCATCATGTGATCGGCGATATAGTATTCGTGCGATCGCATTATAGTAGAATTTAGAGACTTTCCTTCTAATGGCAGCTGCCTCTTTGGGGTCATCAGGAAAGATGCCGTACAATGCATAGTCGATGTATGAGAATCACCAGTCCCTGAGCTCTGGACTTGTTGAAGTCTCTAGAGCTTCTTTGACTCGACTGTCTCCTGTCGGCTTTTGATGGTCTTCAAAAATGAATCTTGGACAATACAGGTCATAGCTATAGACGAGTATTTTCTCTACTGCTCCGGCTGGAAGAGCCAAGGAAGCAGCGAGAGACGCCAGTGCATCTGTATACGCATTTTACTGGCAAGGTATACGGTCGATGTAAAAGTTTTTGAACCTCTCTACCATGTAGATAGTTGCGCTGTAATAGGGTACTAAGTCTTCATGTCTGATTTTGTAGTCCCCATAAACTTGGTTAATGATGAGCTTAGAGTCACCATGTGCTTTGAGATTTTTAACGCCAATCTCATCGGCGATTTGCATCCCGATCAAGAGAGCGTTGTATTCTGCTACATTGTTGGAACATAGCCCAATTAATGAGAATTCACGAGGGATTACATAGTTCTGCGGGGAGATGAGGACTACCCCCACTCCTGCTACGATATTTCCTCGCGGACCCGTTCTTGACGTGCCGTCGACGAAGAGTTTCCACACCGGTCCTTCGAAAGAAGTCTGAGTCAAGCAAACTTCAGCGACCATATCTAGAAGATCCTCATAAAGTTTGGTCGCCCTTGGATCTGGATGCTCAGCCAGAAATTTTGCCACCGCCTGTCCCTTCACAGCTTTTTGTGGTAGGATATGCATCTCATACTAGGAGAGCAATATGGCCCATTTCGCCAATCGACCATTTAGTCATAATGGCTTTATCATAAGCAATCTTAAGGGATTGACTTTTGATATGATATATATAGTTTGGCCCACCAAGTAGTGTCACATTTTCTCGACGGTGAACACCAACGCCAAACATTCCTTTTCAATCGGGTTATACCGATGTTCGGCTCCGATCATAGTTTTACTCAGATAGTAGATTGCCTGCTCGTGTCTCTGATCATTATTCTGGGCTAGGAAAGCTCCTAAAGAATGATCCATCGCTCGAACGAATATCAAGAAAGATTTTCCTGACACCAGAGTTGTAAGGACAGGTGGCAAGTGAGGTACGCTTAATTTCCTCGAACGCTTGTTGGCAAGTGTCGTCCCAAATGAATGAAACACCCTTTTTCATCAATTTGGTGAAGGGTTGGCATCGTTCAGAGAGATTTGAGATAAACCTCGGGATATATGCTAATCGTCCTTGTAATTCTCTAAGCTCTCTGGGATTTATTGGAGGTTGCATCTTCTGGACAGCGCAGACTTTCTCTTGGTCAAGGTGGATTCCTTTGGAAGTAACAACAAACCCTAGTATTTATCGCTGGTTATCCCAAGGAAGGATTTAGTGGGGTTCATTTTTAACTGATGAGCCCGCATGATCTCGAATACTGTCTTCAGATCTGCTATGTGATCGCCTTTGGCATGGCTCTTTACTGCAATATCATCGACATAACATTCCACTGTTCTGCGTATATGCTTGTGGAAAATTGTATTCATATCTCTCTGGTACGTTGCCCCCACATTCTTTAATCCGAAGGGCATCCACATTCTTTAATCCGAAGGGCATGACAGTATAGCAGTATACCCCCAATGGCGCCCTAAAAGATGTATGCTTTTCATCATCAGGATACATCTTAATTTGATTGTACCCTGAGAATTCATCCATGAAGGACATCCGTTCAAACCCACAGGTGTTGTCGATCATGACATCTGTGATTGGAAGGGGGAATTCATCTTTAGGATAGGCCTCATTTAGATCACGAAAATCAATGCAAACCCGAATCTTCCCATTTTTCTTGATAACTGGGACGATATTGGCTACCCAATTAGGGTGTTGTTCCTCCCTGATGAAACCAGAGTCTACAAGCTTCTTGACTTCTGACTGGATTGCTTCCATTATTTCTGGACGGAATTATCGCTGCTGTTGTTTGACTGGTTTCGCATCCGAATTGATGTTCAGGCGATGCATAACCACTTGAGGATCAAGCCCAGGCATATCCTCATAGTTCCAAGCGAAAATATCTATATATTCCCAGACAAGAGATATTAAATCCTCCTTCTCGTAGGGTGATAAGATTTCGCTTATAAAGATGGGCTTAGGATTAGCCTCATCTCCCAGATTGATCTGGGTAACCTTATCCTCTGTGGGTGGTTCACGTTGTTCGAAGCGAATGTCCCAGAGAATGTTTAGGTATTTGATCCAAGGATCTGTATCTGACTGGATCATTTGTTCATCTCCATCTTTCAGGTGGCTTTTGAAACCATGTTTACCAAAAGTTCTTTAAAGATGCTGCCTATACTGACATCTGACTCCCCACGATGATGTGCCTGACGAGTGATTATGGTATAATTCCCTTCAGACTCAGAGGCTGACGTGATTGGAGTTGACACATAACCCAACCCCCTGCGAGTTTGATGATAATAACCAGGGGCTTTCCCTTTTGGAATGAAGGATTGAAGTAATGTTCTTCTTCCTCTGAAATTCAACCTAGGATCCCTTGTTAGGTCATACCCTATGTTCTCTATCATTCTGAGTACACTCATAATGGGAGAATTGAGGGGATTCATTCTTGCTTTATGAGTCTTGGCGAGGCATCAATTCAGACTCGATTCTTCCGAAAAGAATTGGCTTTTGACTTTTGCGTCTTGCTGGGACCTCAAATAAAGATCCTTGTGTTTCATTGACGCCTTGATATGCTAAAAGGGATGACTTCATTGGTACATACAATGATGTCAGGGCATCTATTGTCGACCAAGGGTCATCACCTACATCGGTACTAGTGTCTGATGGTATAGAATCAGAAGCAAACACAAAAAGGTAAGTCAAATCTAATTCTTCATTAATGTACCACTCGCCTAAATCATCGGCGGTGTTATTAATATCGAGCTTATTAGTGCTCGTTACAAGTGGATTTAATTCCCAAAGGCATTATTTTCCTGCCTCTGGTTCAGTGTCAGCTTCATTACCAGAGTTTGGTTCCTCTGGCTGTGGATTTTCATTCGTCTCCAGAGAATTCTAGTATAGGAGGGAGTCTGTGAAATAGTTCTCTACCCCTTGAACGGATGCCTTTCGGCGATCAACATTCAGACTTTCCCATCTCCGTCAATATACTTCATGACTTGATGGACAATAGAGGGGACGATGGAGTTACGATGAATCCACGGTCATCCCAGAAGCAAATTGTATGAAGTGTCGACGTCAATCACATAGCACGTCACTTCAGATCTCAGGTCCCCAATCTGACTTTTGAGTTTGATCTTTCCCATTGGGCGCGTACCATTGGCGTTGAAACCATATATAGTAGTCTGGGTGGCGCTCAATCAGTGGGTGAGGATTTCTAAGTGCTGCATGACCCGACGAGGCATAATGCTCAACACGGATCCTGGATCTACCTGAATGCGGCTTACTTCAGATGATCCAATATACCTTGTGAAGTACAGGGGCCTGTCATGTTTCCCCTTAACCTGCATGTTGTCTGGCGTGAAGGTGATGCAGGGGGCATTTTGAGAGGCGTGGAGACAGTCTTCTTCATTTTCCTCCTATGGTCCAGCCGAGATCTGGGCCATGATGATCTCAGCATCAGCTAGAGCTTCTCTCAGAGCTTCTTTTATTAACTTTGATAGTTTCAGGAGCTCATAAAGGGTGATCCTAGCCGGAATGTTGTCCAGTTAATCCAAGACATCAAAGTGGTAAGGTGCTGAAGTTCCTTCTGCTTTGTCCTTCGGGAGAGCCCTGGCATACCGAAGCTCCTTCTGCTTCTCCGCAGGTGGCGTCACGGATGGCTTGGTTGGCTCTAAAGTAAGTCCAGGCGAATTTGCCACAAACTCATCTTATTTCTTCAAGTACGACTGTCCCGAACGAGTTTCGGGCATGAGTGGTGCATTTGGCTTTGCTGCAAGGACGATTGTCTCCTCCTCTGAACCGGTTAGTGAGGGGACATCAGTTTCTGCTTCCCGGGAAGAGGCACACACCACATTGTAAGGTGAAGCTTTTACCTTACCTTTGGATTTCCTATTGGTAACAGTAGTCCACTGTTGGCCTTCCACAAGGTCTGGATGAACCCACATGATTTCTCCCTGAGGCGTAGGAATAGGCACGAGACCTTTCTCTTGCTGGTGATGCGGGTCTGTATTGATCATCCTTAGTTCCCCCTTCAGGATGGGGACTACTCCGGCTGGTGTCGGAGGTTGATCCCCGAACTGAAGAAATGACGTCATGTTCGTCGTCACTTTCCTCTGTTCTGGGCAGAGCTTGAGCACTTCCGCATCAATCAGAGCTTGAAGAATATCTTTAAAGATATAACAGCTCTTGGTGAGGTGCCCCAATATCCTATGATACAAGCAGTAGTTGGGATTGTAGGTCTTGCCGACTTTCTCAGGACGTCTAGCTTCAGAAAGCTTCAATCTGTTGCTCTTGTTGAGCAACTTGAACAACGAATCGACATGCTCGTCTTTAAAGGAATACTACTTGTTGGCGCATGACTGACTTGAAGAACTACCCCCTCTGGTCGGCTGAGGTTTAACAGGAGACTTCGTCTCTGTTGCCAATGTATCCTTCCTTTTTGATTGAAAAGATACTTCTGGTATGCACCTCGTCGTCTTTTCAGGTCTGGGTCTATTCTCTTCTGCCTTAACCCTGGCGATAATCTCTTCTGCATATTCACCTTGCTAGACCAATTGCTTGCGGTGCGTCTTTCAGCAACTTCTATCTGGGCTTGGAGTGAAGTTTGCAAATTGTGACGGCATATTTCCACCAGGGTGGCCTGGGCCATACCGCTAGGACATCATAGTGCCATATTCTGAAATCTCTCCACAAATAGTTTGACTGACTCTCCTTTCATTGCTTTGTTGCCAGGAGAGTTGGCATGGTAACCTCCGAGTCATCTTCGAAGAAGCATGTAAGGAAAAGCTTCTCCAAATTACCCCAGTTTTTTATGGAGTCTTCAGGGAGTTTCATGAACCATTCAAAGGTGAGTCCCTTCAGAGTGCCAATGAACGAATGCGCCAAGATGGCATCATTTGCTACTACGTTCCCTGTCTGAGACTTGAAGTAGTAGATATGTTGGTTCGGTGACCCTTTGCCGTCAAAGTCCTGTAGGATCGGGGCTTTGAATTTGGGAGGATATGGGACAAGATCCCATTCTGCCGGGTATGGCCGATCACTCCTGCTTCTTGGAGGCCTTTCCAATTGGTGAGGGCTTCCAGACGCTGCTCTAATTTATTCATTCTTTTAGAACGAGTACCTCCATTCTCTGGATTGCCTCCCTATTCAGATGAAGCTTAGACGACTCAGAGTTGGACTGTTTCTCCTTCTTTATGTGCACAAAAAATGAGCTTTCTCCTTCCTTCCGCTTGTCTTTAGACTTTTTAGAAGAAGTTTTGGCCTTCGACTTCTTCTTGTCCTCAAGCAATTATGCAAGCATCTATTTGAGGGTATCGATAGATTCTTGTTGGATGTGAATCATATCGAATTATTCCCTCTGGACCTGGGCTTGCTGTTCTAAATGCCCAGTCGTCTCCTTAAGAGTGTTTGCCATATACGCGAAAGCTTCCTTATCTACAGAAGAGTTCGAGGCCTGTGATTCCACGATGGCAGAGTGTGATTCACTTACTTCAATGCCCGGCCTCGGGCACTGTAGTCAATTGGGGCTACCGCACTAGTCTGAGTGTGAGTATGCCGGTACACTCCTTCTGGTTCTGTATCAGACTCGTCAGAGCTGACTGTCGGTTGTTTTTTCCCTACTTCTGCTTGGCATAGTTTTTGGACCTGCCATGTTTGCACTGACTTCAGGGTACTCCGTGTCAGAAAAGATTCCCCTTCTATGGGAACGACGTCTTTTGGCTGATCGGGAGGTTGAGATTAATCATCTGAATACCAATTACTTGCTCACATGTAAGCTGCAGTGACATTCAAAGAACATTGCCGTGATGAGCCGTTCATAGCAAGAGGATGGAGCAATCTGATTAGCACTCTTTTCTTTTCAAATAATCCCTGAGATCTGTCGAGGGGGATCAAAGAGACTAGCTTCGAGTTTTTAAGGGCTTTTCAGCTTCTGAGAGTCATCCTTGCATCTTAATTCTAAAACGTAGGGTTCAGAAACGCAGAGCTCACATTCCATAGAACAGACGCAGCTCTCGCGTTTTAGCTTTGAGACGCGAGTCTCGTGCCTATGTTGAGAAGAGACGCGGACCTCACGTTACTGATTGTCGCATCTGGATAGCGACACTTGAGAAACGTGGACCTTCTGAGTCCCACGTTCTATTAAAGAGGCGCGGGTCTCTTGTCCCTGAGAAGAGGCACGGACCTTACGCAGCTGAACGTCATGTTTGAGAGGTGAAGTCTCAGAAACGCAAGCCTTTTGGGCTTCACGTTTTGGTCTCCATATGCGAACCTCGCGCGTCTGATGTAACTCAGAAGAGGTGCGGGCTTGAGCCTTACATTTTATATCTACTGGACAGATAGTTATCCAGCTTCTTGTGTCTGTAGTTGATGCGCGTGTCGCCTCTGTGATGTTCGCGTTCTGGTTACGCCGTACGGGTTGTTGGGAATCCTTGGTAACTTGGAGCTGAGGAAGAGGATGAGTGTGAGCTAGCTGGCCGTCAACAATGCTGAGCTCACGGGTATCGTGAGAGACATTGATGCGGGCCTTACGTGTGATACAACCGGCCATGATGTTCTCTGCACAGACCATATTCGGAGAAGCCTCCGAAAGGATCCAAGAGCGAATCTCTGAGGAGACATTGGGTACTCGCCGCGCCCTAGGGCTCTTGGAGCCAGAAGAGAGAAGCTCTTCATACTTTGCCTGGTCAAATTCTAGACAAGTGATTCGATCATTCTTCCCATGCAGGTGACGTCACCTTGCGCAATGACTTGTCATCAGTAGAGAAAGTAGTCCCCAACAGAGTCGCTATAGAGAAAGTAGTCCCAAACAGAGTCGCCATCTCTTGTTTGGTCCGGGAAAAATTTAGAGGGTCGTAATAAATTTTCTTGAATCAAATGAAGATTACAACAATCTCAAACAATCCTGATTACAAGAGAGAGAAGATGTTCAAGCTCAAATCTTCTCTTTGTTTAATGCTGAGTTCTTGATGTAGCAGTGGAAAATGATCTTGTTTTTTCGTTGACAGGGTGAACATCGCAATCTTCTGGGAATCTTCTTTTCAGACTATGGACGGAGTTGCACAACTCTTGTTCAATAATCTCAAAGAGACTTGAGGTAAGAACAAACTTGTACTCAGCAAGTTGCTAGAAGAGTTAAACTCTTTAGTATTTCTCAGCTAGAAGCCCTGATCAAGATTCTCCAAATCAACCAAAACTTTCGACCCCTATTTAGTAGCAAACTGACCTATTTATAGGGGTTTCAGGGATAAAACTGTCCCCTAAAAATCCTCCATAATGGGGTTAACTCCTCATTATGTGGGCAGTAATTAACCAGTAATGAGGGCAATTATAATTGAGATACAGAGCTTCTCTGTAGTCAGAACGCGGGCTTCAAGTCTCGCGTTTTGGATGCCTACTCCGAACCTTGCTAGGCGAGTTTCGAACTCTGCCAGACGCGGGCTTCATGCTCTGCGTCTTGAGATTGCAGTGCAACTGGGACGCGGACTTCGACCCTCGCGTCTCGGTACTGTAGTGATGTTAAGACACGGGCTTCATGCTCTACGTCTTGATATTTATAGTGCAGCTGGGACGCGGGCTTCGACCCTCGCGTCATGGAACTGTACTGATGTTGAGGTGTAGGCTTTATGCTCTGTGTCTTGATATTTATAATGCATCTGGGACGCGGGCTTCGACCCTCGCGTCTTGGAACTGTACTGATGTTAAGGCACGAGCTTTACGCTACGTCTTGGCATTACACGAGTGTCTATGATTAGCCTCTCGTCTGGACTCTGTTATCTGATGACTTGTCTTTGGTGATTTTTAGACAGTCTACAGAGGCTATGCGTGTATGAGAACTCGTATGAATATAAATTTAGATCCAATACGTAATTCGTAAAAGACTTACGCTGCTCAACTACAACTTACTTGCAACCCAATTACCACTCACTTACAGCCCACTTACAGTTAATTTTGTGGTAATGCAAATTTGTGTTATTTTTTTATGTTAATATTAATTTTTTTTAATATTTAGCATTTTTAGTATTTATTTAATTATTAAAAAAATTTAAATCATGAAATAATTAATTTTATAGTAAACGTTTTTCACTTACGACTTACACGTTACGACAACTAAACACCGTAAAACACAATATACTTTCTTACATACAACTTTATATTACGAACCAAACACCGTAAAATTTACATGCATGCAATTCATTTACAACTGTAAAAGAGTTTACCAATTATCACTTACGAATTACGACCAATTACGACAACCAAACAAACCCTGAATTTATCAAAATTTTTGAAAGCTTACATAACCTTAAATTTATCGTACGATCTTCCAGTAAATTAAGAATTTGTTCTGTAAAAAAAAAAAATTATTATGTTCATCACGTTGTATAAATGTAGTTAAAAAAAGTCACAATCATTGAGTTGATTCTAAACTGACTTAAACATAGCAATAGAGATGACTTATTTGTCGGAGACTCATCATTCATTGTACTTCACTTATTTTGAAAGCAAAACCTATACATACATACTTGTACGAAGCAAACATGGAAATGGACTCTTAGGGCTGACGTCATTCTTGAAGGCTTGTTGGAGGTGGTTCCTGATGATGGACTCCAAGCTGGGGCATTTGGAGCTGTAGAATGTGTCAGAGAGGCCACTTAAATTGGAGAAGTGCAAGGCAACAGTAGAGGCTATGAGCAAAAGAGAGATGATACTTGAAGAAGCTGCCATTGCTTTGCTCCTTGCTCTTTGTCTCTTGCTACTTGGCCTTGAGTTGGACCAATTTTTGTTAGGTTTCAAATTATCTACACCGTTAAACTAACCAACTCACTATTTTCGGCCGTCCATTTTGCGCCGCTTGATGGATGAGCAAAAAGTATTCAAAACACTTGAATTTTAGTTTATAGATACTTGAAATAATATAAATCAACTTCACGGAGTGGATCTTGTATTCGAATGCCAGAGGGTTGAATTTGAGCGGGAAGGATTCGACCTCGAATCCTTTTGAAAGAACACAAGTCTATCTCCACACACACACACACACACACACACACACACACACACACACTTGTGTCCTTCCAAAAGGATTTGAGCTCGAGTCCTTCCAAAAGGATTTGAGCTCAACTCCTTCTAACTCAAATACAACCCTCTGACATTCGAATATAAGATTCACTCCGTTGAAGTTGATTTATATTATTTCAAGTATCTATGTCATGTCCCACTTCTCAAAATACACTGGAGCGGAGACGCGACGAGAGTCGGCGACGTATATACGAAAGAAAAATACCTCATGTATACTCGCTAAGTCTTAAGTAACACGAGCAAGCTATAAAAATCTACTATGATAAATTATAATCACTACAATAACACATATAAATATTCACGCATGTTAACAATGAATACGGCAATGGAATAACGATGAGTCTGATATATATGGAATCAAGAAAATTATAGAAACATGAATAGAAGGGCAAGAAATATCAGAATAAGTAAAGAGAAACTCCAACTTTCCCCAACAGGTATGGTCTCATTGAACATCTGATCAATAAAATAAAATATTCAATATCTGGACTGCAAATCCAGGTCGTCAAAAAGTGACCCAATGAGTGTGTAAGAAAAAAGGGAAAGTGACCCAATGAGTGTGTAAGAAAAAGGGAAAAGTGCTCGTGCATATAAATAGTGTGTATACAATAATAACAGGACTAAAAACTGTAAATAGAAGATAACTGAATAATAACATGAATAACTATAATAAAAGACAACGCATAACTGTAAAACGAACAACTAATGTCATGATGTATTACCTAGTATATGTCACTAGTCTGATTGGTTATTATTAACATAACTGATGTAATACTTAGTTGTGTCTCATACCACAATCATTTTTCCATATATCAAACAGTGTTATAATTATTATAACTGCCTGCCAATATAGTGCATGTATTTTGAAAAGGGATCGTGCATGCCCGGTTCCATAGTCTAATACCCCTGGTGCTGAATCAGGACAAACTGCAAGGCTCTAGTAAGTGAAGATCACATCCCCACAAAAGACAACTAGTGTGGCGCCGTAATCCGGGCATAGTCCTAACAACTGACAACTAAATAACTAGGTAACTAGTACTACTTTGGTTCCCCATGGTGGAACCCACAACTCGTTATACCATCATAAGTCCTTCCAAAATACACGACATGCATTATCAGACAATTATCCCTTTCTCTGAGTTATGGTATCTTTTATTAACAAGCAACAATAGGTTATATATAGGATGTAATAGTAACCGAATATATCCAACAACTGGTGATGTCAATACTAGCTGATACCTGACAACTGACAACTCATATTTGATAACTGATAACTGATAACTAATAATTGACATCTGAAATAAAATACTAGAGATATACAGTCATTAATCACAATGATGCTACCAATATTGGACAACTACTATAAATCTGAAGTACAAGATCAGTGATATCAACTAGATCACTAACACAATAACTCTATCTTTATACTAAATAACTGCAATAACTAGGAACCAATCCTGAAGTGAATGTTTGGTCGGAAAAATGCTACGGTCGGTGTAAGTTTTTTTGAGTGGCTAAAAAATTACAGCGAAACGATTCTGATTACAAAAGGGGGAAGAAGACTCGGTTCTCCCTTTGTTTAAAGCTGGGCTGTTTGAGTGGCAGTGGAGAGTGATTCTTGTTCTTCGTTAATCGACTGACTGTCTAGCTTCTCTTCAAGATGCTTTCGAAGACTAATCAGAGAGAACTATGTTTTTAATATGCGAAGTGTTTAGAGTCCACTGACTACTCCCTTTTCTCCTTTTCTCCAAATTACTCTCTTTGGATTTAAAAAGAGCCTATTCAAAGAAGTTCTCTTGATTCTAAAGAAGTCGTTCCCTCTTTTATAGCAACTCTGGCTATTTATAGGGAGTCATAGGGTATTGTCGTCTCCTAAAGTCCCTCCAAAATGGGGATTAACTCTCCCATTATATGGGGAGTTAATTGACTCAGTAATGGGGGGTCTGTTACAACAGAAATGCGGTTCTCGTGCTGGACGTGGACCTCCCGTTTCTTGTTGTAGACGCGGACGTCTCAAAATGCAGAGTTGCTCAGACTCGCGTTTGAAGTGAGACGCAGGGTTTCTCAGACCCGCGTCTAAAGTGAGATGCTTCTCAGACCCACACAAGAAGTGGAACACCAAGTTGCTCAGACTCGCGCTTGACCTGGAATGCAGAGTTACTCAGACTCGTGTTGGTCAGGATGTAGAGTTACATAGATTAGCATCAAATGCGGGGTTACTCAGGCCTGCGTCTGAAGTCTCCATGCTTCTTGAGATTCGAGGTCTGCATTTTAGTTCAAAATGCGACTTTCGTATTGAAGTGAAGCTCGCGTCTGATGACTTATCCCTGGTGATTTTTTGGACAGTCTACAGAGCCCCCTTCCAAAGTTTTCGATACTCAGCGATTGACTAGGGCGGATTTCAAAATACTTTAGACTTTCGTTGAATTTAGGCCTCCCATGATTGGACTAGCAATCTTTTGAGATGCTCTGAGCTTCATCTTGTCTGGATTGTGGTCTTTATGAGTGTACTGTTGAATTTCTTGACGCCTCCAAGAAAACCATCACAAGTGTCTTAGAAACTCAGTCTAGCACTTGTTATGAACTTTGATTTGCTTGTCAGTGTACTGTTGAACCGCTAGAGTTGTCGATTGCTCTTGCCAGTGTACTGTTGAACTGATTGCAGAAGTAGAGACATACTCCTTGTGTGTGAGAGAGAATGCATCCCTCACATACGTGGTTATCACACTGATCAAGTGGAGACACAAACTTCAGTGGAGTTAAGACGTGACCCTCAATTGCCATAGAGACGCAACTCTCAATACTGAAGAGACGCGGCTCTTGATTGCTATAGAGACACAACTCTTATTTGTTGTGGAGACGCAACTCTTGCTTGCTATTGAGATGCGGCTCTTGAAGCGCAACTCTTGAAATGCGAAGATCGCATTAGATGCTTTCAAGCGTGAACGCAGGCGCTACTCGGGACACATATCTGGCTCGGGTTGAGCTCAAGATACACGCAACGTATCTCAGCCATTGGAATGCCTATAAAAGATCTGGGCCTTTCAACAATCAATTCAGTTTGACTGTTCATCATCTTCGACCAGACTCGCGCCTAAAGTTCTTGTGTTTTCTCAAAACCCATAAAGCTCCAAGTTTTTTTCAATCTTTTCAAAAATTTTCACCGTGCTCATGGCCCCAAAAGCGAAGATGTCGCTTCCTTTTTGAGCGTCGTTGCTACTGAGCCTCAAATGGGTGGTGTTCCTCCTCAAGAAGCCCCCATTTCAGGTAAAAAGTCTTCCAATGGTTTTCTCCATTGAGAACACGAAGAGGCTCTGTCCTCTTAACTTCTCTTTGAAGTTTCAAAAACTTCTGTTGAAGTTGATCAGTCGACGGAATCTTACTGGTCTGCATTTGATTTGTGAACACGGTTCTCGCGTTAATGAGCAGAATGCGAATCTGGCGTATCCTGGTGTTTCTTTGCTTTGTCAACATGACCTTCGTGTCTGCAAATTGAACGCGGCTCCAATAGACTCCGCGTCTTGAGACTTCTGAATGCAAGTCTCATTTGTGAGACTCGCGTTTGAGTCTGTAGACTTATAAATTTTTTTCTAAGTATGGAGTCTAGACGCGGGCTTCATATGAGCCTCGCGTTTTGGTCATAGGACGCGGGTCTTGTGTGTTGAGCCTTGCGTTTGAACTCCAATAGTGTAGTTTCACTGTTTTTTCAGAGTACTGATACTATGTTCTCCTTTGCTTGCAGTGATGTATTCCTCGATTCCTCTGGTAAAGAGCCGTCATTTTGGGTATGCAGGTGGACCAGATATGGATGTCGTCTCCAAGCTTAACAAGACTGTGCCGGCTTTTACTGGAAAGAGTCGAGAACGGCGAGCCAAGTTGAGCCAGGAAAGCTCGCAAACTCTCCGGGAGCTTATCACGGATGGGAGGCTTGAATCTGAGGCTCGTTCATTATTTAAGAAGCTGGATTTTTAAGAAGCTGGATTTTTTGTTTGCGGAACTGATGCTTGATGGCAGTTACAAGTGGCTCCGTCGGCTAGGGGAGCGTCGCTTCTTTCTCCCAGACATGGAAAGGATGTTCTTCTTATCGTTCATCCAGCCGTTATCTCTTTACCGATCGACGGAGTGGGATCTAACAGAGGAACAATCTAAAGCTTCTCTTGGTAGATCTACCAACACACGATAGTCCCAGTGGATCATGAGAAGAATGTCGTCAGATTTTTGCCTGGTTCCTTAGAGGTGGAGTACCCTGCAGGTGAGACTCCTTATCAGGCATCCATATTCATTAACCAATTCATGGATGTTATAGGTGACTTCCCACCAGGCGAGTTTCGAGCATTGGGATGGGTCCATTCTTCGGACAGTATAGGTGGTCAAAGATGGTGGGATTCGTCCTTGAAGATTTGAAGGATGAACTACTACAGACTGGCCTTTATACTGCGGTCCAGGATGTTCAGTATGGCATCCCGCCAAGCAGCCATCACTTTTTTCCATGATGGAGCATTATAATCCGGAGACATGTATGTTCTTCACCCTAGTCTGGGAGATAAGGCTAGCTCTTCACGAGATGTACAAAGTCTCTGGGCTAGTGATGGGGGACATTCCGTACGAAGAATATGTCCCGTCAGCTGAAGAGCTACACTTGATGGAGGATAGTGCTCCCTTGGTATACGCAACATATTGGGAAGTATTATGTCACTTTCATATTTGCGCTGATATCACCGGTTGCAGGTCTGGAGGAGTCAAGCAAATGGCTTAGGCAAATTACCTCTTCAATGGGTTGGGGGACAAGAGTGACCAATTGACCCGCTTAGCCCCAAACACTGATGCAAAAATTGAGGGGAGGATTAATGCTTTGACATTCTTGAATACTACAGACTCTGTTGAGGATACTTTCAGACCGGACACAGTCTTTGAAAGTTTTCATCATCAGGCGAAGACTCCCATTTCCAACAGGCCTTGTTAGCTGGATTCCTAATGCTGTGGTTGAAGCAGTGTGTTGTGCTGACACTTTCCCACAAGGTTAAAGTGGCCGATGTGGTATACCCGGCTGTTCTACTAGCATTTGGCCAGGGTATCGCCCTTCTCTTGATGATCGTAGGGTGCATTCAGAGCGGACTCCGAGCACTAGCCAAGACATTCTGCAGAGTGGAAGCTCTGGTGGATGCTAAAGGCAATGTGGTTACAGACCGCATGGTAATCCCGAGGTCAAAGTGCTAAATCCCAGAATTGAGCTATCGTACACCTATTTGGTGGCGTGATATGTCATGCACTACCCATCTCTGATGACGGTCGCGTACATATCGGGAGACTTTGTGCCCTTTTTGCAGAAGTTAGAGCGCTCGACCTGGCAACATGCCTACATCTTTTATATCAGGAGGGCCATCTAGAGCGATTCGAATTATCGGTTGGTTCGATGCCTTCCTGATATTCAGGATATATCTTGTGGAGACCGGTTCCTGGACATCACAGGGCCAGATGGGTATACCACCCTCTCGACTGGTGTCTTCTGCTTGTTGATGAGTATCCGACCTGGATATCTTATTTTTCATCAGGGTACACCGTATAATCAAGCCTTATCTGCCGAGCTGACTTGCTCGTCAATTTAGATATGACCAGCTCTATGTGGGGAACCCAAATACAAGCCTTCGCTTCAACGGGAATCTTTCGAAGAGGCACGGTATGGTATTTTCATGTCGCCGGCAGGACGAGAGCGATATTTAATCTTCCTCAGAGACCTCCCAATGCATATACCAGCCTGAGCTTTTGCACCTGGTATGTTTTGCCAATACAGTACCGAGTTGTAAGATGAATGTCTCTTGTATTAAAGCCTTCAAGTCTTCCTATAATGCCCATAGGGAATCCAAGACTGTTCGTAAGAAAGGAATGAATAAGTACTTAGAGGCTGAGAAAGAGGCCGGCGCGTGTGGAGTGACAGAGCGCGTCACTGGAATCATGAAGGAACACTCTGCGAGAAAATCTCGCCAGGCTATGGTGAAGAGTGCCCATCCATCCTCTTCTGCCGGTGGCTTGAGTCGGAAGAGGGCACGAAGGGAACCTGAAGCTGAAGTTCTGCTGCGAGGAGCTTCTCAGCCAGAGACGGGTTCAGTGGAATTTGAGGAAGAAGAAGATGTGGCTCCTCTGCTCATTCAAAGTCAACGTAGTAAGGGCTCTGCCACTTCCAAAAGAACAACAGTTATGGAGGGGTCTCAGCCAGAAGCTCCGTTAGCTCCTTTGACGACCTCAAGCAAGGGAGCTGAAGTGCAACCAAGTTCTCCAAGCATTATGATGCCGGACTTGAAGGTCGTTGAATCCAGCTCGATCACTTGTAAATTGGAGGAAAAGCTCCAGCTGCTGAGGTGTCTTTGGTCCAGGCATCATCTTCGTCATCTGAAGGCGATGATCATGATGTTGGGCTGGAGCCTGCCTCCCATGATGCCAGTGAACCCTCGCATGTGCCGGAGGAGAAGAAACAAGTGATTCCTCCAGAGATAGAGATGTTGTCTAAAGGGATTACTACTGCTGAAGGTATATTGTCTTCCCACCCATGTCTTTTCCTATAGAAAATATAGACGACGTTTTAATCATCTGCTTGGGCGAGCTTTCGCAGGGACTATTGCTGCAACTGAAGGCGAAACCTCCTTGAAAATTGCGGAGATGATTGAAAAACTAACTCAGGCAGCAGGCACAGAAGTTATCAAGATTTGCAATGAAGTGGTTGTTGTAGGTGCAACATCTCGGGCTGAGGAATCTTCTCAGCCATGAGAACTGTTAGAGGGTTTGCCCTTTATATCTCCCAACCTGATAAGATATCAACATTCAATAATCTGTCTCTTGGTATTGTTCCTGACATCATTGTACTGGTTGTAGGTGATATTGCCCTAACTCAAATAGAGGAGCCTCTTCTGGATACCGTGTAGAGGCCATTTCCCCCACTTCTCATCGTGTCTCCATCATCGTCGTAGATACTGGATCAGGCAGTACTCCACAGGCACCGACACCGGCTATGGACATTCTGGAAGAATTATCTCTCCACATGGTCAGGCAATTATTTACAACAATGGAGTATTGCACTGAACTGGTATTATCTAGGCAAAGCTCCTTTGAGTTCGCACGAACGCTCCTTGATAACTAGCTCAAGAATATCCGACAGACTGGAGGTTCTGACCGAGCGAGAGCGCATCAAGTGCTAGTTGAGCGACTTGGTGTGTACTCGAAATAACTTAGAAATCTAGAGGGAGTCAGCCCGTTGGTTGATGCTCAACAGGTATCTAAGAACCTCCGTATCAGTCAGGAACGAGAGCGGAAGGAGATTGAAGAGCAGATAGCTAAGAAAGCTCGTTGTCTTGATGATTTTAAGGCCTGCTATTAAAACTTAGCAGACGACCTTCAGAGATCTGAGATCGTCACCAAGGTCACAGAAGGTGTGATAGCGAGTGCTCGAGCTACGATTACTAAAGTGCAATCTTTAATCCTTGACAATGAGCTGAAGCTCACCAATGAGAGAAAGAGGGTGGAGGAGCTTGAGGCCTCTAAAGGTCAAGTACAACAGAAGCTCGATGTCAAGACTTTGAAGTTGGGAGCTCTTCAAGCACAACGTGCCACAAAGAAACTCTTGTCTGAAGAGGACAAAGGAACTCTTGTCTGAAGAGGAGTTGAGGGCTCAGGCCTTAGCTGAAATTGAGGAGGCGCATTAAAGAGATATCCAACACCTCAGGAAACAAATACAATCCCCTCCTAAGCGAGAGTGATTTTCTGTTCCGATTTTTTTCTTTTTAATACTCCATCTTATCAGATAAGAGAGTGTTTTGTATCACTTTTAAATTTTAATATAAATAAAAATGATAAATTTGCCTTCTTCTTATCTTGACTTTCCTTGTGTGTTTGAAAATCAGACAAATGAAAGCAATTGTCTTTAATCTGCTAGAGGTGACGATTATAATAGCAATTCAAAGTTTGAAAACTCCATCAAGAGAATTTGAAAAGGTTACTGTCAAGGTGTGATGTTAACTTGAAAGAAGTTCAATTCATAATTTGAACGAATTTTGTGGACTTACTATTCTATTGATGAGAATAACAAGTGGAATTAAATCCACTGGAGATTCATGAAAATTTTTACCGTAAGAGGTATCATATTAACATGACGGGTTAGGATTTGCAATTAAAGCAATTAAGTTGTCAGAGATGTAATATTAACTTGACAAGGAAGTGATGCTAGAGGTGTAAGATTAACTTAGCATCAAAGAGATACGTTTTCATTGAGAAAACTGAGAATCAATGTCATAGGTTTAATGTTAATTTAAAAATGAGGTGAATACTAGATGTGTGATATTAACTTAGCATTTGGCATCTCGGATTCGATAAGAAAGCTCGAGGGAGGATCATTATCATGGGTGTAGTATTTAACTTAAAAATGAAATGGATGCTAGAGATGTGATGTTTAACTTAACATTGAATGTCTCATTTCCGGTGGAAAATTGAGAGAATCACTATCATAGGTGTAGTGTTAACTTAATAGGGATTTATATTGTGATATGAGTAATTTTGGTCAGACTTGTAGTATTAACTTGATCAAGAGATTCTGCGATTTGAGCAATTTGGTAGACTTATCATGCTATTGAAGAGAATTGACAAGTTAAAATTCTTGTCAGAGGTGTATTATCAACTTAACCAAGAGTTTGATTTTATGATTTGAGCAATTTTATAGACTTGCCATTCTATTGAAGAGAATTGGCAAGTTGATATTTTGCCCGCTAGGGATATGAAAGAAGTCACTATTAGAGGTATAATGTTAACTTAATAGTGGGGTATGCCAGAGGTATAATATTAACTTGACATGTTTGATTTGTAATTACTTCACTGGGGAACAATTACAACTTCTTTTGAAGTCTCACAATTCCATGGACGGGAATTGGTAAGGGATTTTGGAGGGAAAAGTGGGATCAGGTCCCTCAGGATTTTTAGCAAACCCTCAGCTATCAACAAATTTGGTATGTTTTTACCAACTACCATTTGAGTGGGCTAGTCATGTTATTTCCCTCAGCATGATGAGTTGTTGAGGATTTTCTGTTGGACTTAAATGCTAACTATTTTCTCTATCCTTTAACCGTCGGAGGCGTCGGATGTAATGTAGATGATCGGTTACATATATTGCATATTCATTGTCACATTCTCATACTTATTATATAATAAACTTTAATTTTAATCCTAATTATTGCCTAATTTATATGCAGGCCCATTGCTAAAGGAAAGGAAAGAGAAACGAGCCCAAAAGCCCATCAAAATTCTGATTTATTTCAGAATTAATTCGAAATTAGAAAATCAGGGCAGATCATGACAAATCAGAGAAGTTGAAAACTGGTTAAATAAATCTTCTCAAATCAATTGGTTAAACCAAGATCAAAGGCAGTTTCGTCAAATCTAGGAGCTGAAACGAGAAAACCAGTAAGGGATAAAGATGAATCACCAAGCGAGGGAGTGCCTCCAACCAGGTGTGGCCACCTGGCCATACCATGGCCGTGAAAACGCGGCCAAAGTCGTGTTTTCACGGCTTGGTTAGTCTTATTGGGGGAGCGTTTACTCTCCCTATCTTCGTACGCTTCTCCCTGTTTGGTTTTGCCTATAAATACTGAGTTTTTTAGAGACCACGGGGAGCAACCAAGCAGAGATAGATTTTAGGTCAGTTTTTCATTCTTTTAGTGTAGGTTTTTATTTTCTTTTTATATAATTTTTTATTTCTTTGTAAGCATAGGTTAGACTGCGATTCATATAAATAAGAGAGAGAGAGAGAGAGAGAGAGACTTATATTGAGAATGACACTGATGTAACCTCTTCCTTTCTTTTATCGTTTCTACAAGTAATCAAAAGTAACATCTTCATGCTTTTCTTATTTATATTTCTTCTTCTATTTCTACTTTTCCTCTTTTTGTTTTGATGAATGTCCAAGTGAACCTAGAAGCATCAATATAGCCATATTTGATGTGAGTGCCACCGATATTTCATGATGATGTTCTCCTCCTCAAGATTTTATATCATTTCATTCTTATTCGTCTTGATGATGTAATACGAATGGGGACTGAGCTCGATCTTATGGGTTATGCATTGATCACCTCCGACAAGGTAAAACATGCAAGGGTTCCAGGTAAGTCATCAACCAGAGGAGTTAAGTATTTCTTTTAGCTTTTCTTCCTTTTCTTTTAATTCTTTAGTTTAGATCACCAACACCATCAACACCCAACTCTTTTATCACTCTTTTCAATTCCTTTGTAAATATTCATTTTCTATTTTCTCTACCTTCTCAATCTACTACTTTCTTATTAACTTACCTGTAACTTATTTTTCTCTTCTCTTTTAAAGAACAAAAAAGAACTTTAACCATTCTTTATAGCATAAAAGAGAACTTAATAAAAAGTTCCATCGCTAGTCTCTCCTTATGGATCACGACCCGAATAGCCACTCGCTATAGCGGTAGTATTGAGTACTGGCACATTCTATTCTTAAGTTCTGAAATTCTGTAATTTTGTTTGCAAGATTTATCTCAATCAGTAGATGTACTAGAGAAGAGTGACAAGGCTAAAATTGAAGTTCAACACTTTGTCTCTTCGATATTAACATGTTCGGTCAGCTCGGCGTTGATCGACCGTGACGCGGTCCGTTGATGGAAGAAGTTCTTTTTTGGTGCTCTTCTAAACATTTTGGCTCTGGAAGCTTAGATCAGAGGTGTAGTGTTAACTTAATCATGAGAAGAGTGTTGTCAAGGATAGTATTTTTCAAGAATCTGTCATTAATCGGCATTATGAGCGTATCGCCATCTGGAGTTATGAGGCGGTATGCTCTGATCACACACGTGTGTTGCATGTTTTCATATCATATGTGTCACACTTCTACATTTTTATTTAAATAAAACTCTGCTATTAATGTATTTCATGTTTAATAGCGTGTTGGGTAATTAAGAAAGTAAGGAGAGAGCTAGATAGATTTATCCAAAGTTTAAAAGAAGGGGATCGATTCAAATTCAGAGGTTCTAAAGGCCATCTTATCTGAAGACCGGGTATAACAGATGAGATAATATCATTCAAATTCAAAAGAAAAATAGATTAGAAGAAGATCCTATCAGTTTCACTAAGGATAAAGAGAAAGATCGTCAAATCTAAAGCTGAAATTCAAATTCAAAAAGATAAATGGATAGAGAGAAGATCAACGGATGAGATGAAGAATTTAGACTGGATACAGTTTAGTATTTGAATCATAACTTTCGCTACCGAAACTCAAATCTGATAATTCAAGATGATCCAAAAAGAAGATTTAAAGAGCTATAACATTTATGTTGATCACTGTTTCTAATTCTATCATTTGATAAGTTACATTCAGCAATCCACACACCAACAAGCTACAAATCAGAATTGAATATCTATATCAAATCAAGTTTGGAGATAAGGGGAGGATTCAAATTTAGAAATAGCCAGCTTTCCCTATCTTTGACTCATTTCTTTATCCATTTCTACCCTATAAATATCCTGCACATCAAAGGCAGAGGGACGATGAAGCAGAGAGTAGACGTTAGGGTATTCTGTAGTTTATAACTTAGATTGTTTTGTTTTTTATGTAATTTTTGTTTTATTTATGTAACTGAGAGGAGAGGAGAGTTTCATGGCAGAATGAGAGCAAAGCTTGTACTAAGGGTGACACGGTATAAGTAAGTCTTTTCTTTCATTATTATTTGAATCAAATCGAAGTTTCTTTTCTTCTTTACTCTTCTTTTTGTTTGCTTTCCTCTTCTGTGTTTGTGAATCCAAATGACTCTGATAGCCTCAAAGTTGCCTTGCCCTTGTAAGCGCCGTTGATGGCTTATAGTGATGGATAACCATTCATATGGTAGTGTAGCTTGCCCCTTCATTTCGTAGTGTAAATCGGGAATGGGAAAGATCCTATTTGTCATACTTCGCTCGCCTTCAAAGAAAGGTACATCGTCGATACGGGTCATAGGTAAGCATGCGCCGAAGAGATAATTAAGTATTTTTTAGGGTTTAATTTTTTTCTTTTAAGTTTTAGTTTAGATCACCAACATCACCATTTGTCAACTCTATTCATTATTTTTCACTTTCTTGTACAAATTCATTTTCTGTTTTTCTCCACCTTCTCAATCTACCACTTTCTTAACAATTTAACATAATTTATTTTTCTTTTCTTTTAAAGAACTGAAGAAGAACTTTAACCATTTTTTGTTAACTAAAGAGAACTTACAAAAAGCTTCCATCGCTAGTTCCTCCTTGGGGATCACAACCTGCATAGCCACTCGCTATAGCGGTAGTATTGAGCACTTGCACTTCTATTCTGTATTCCTGAAATTCTGTATTTTCTGTGTGTAGGTTCCAACTCAATCAAATTTGGTGCCGTTGTCAGGAAGGGATGGTAAGTAACTCTTTTTTTGTTTATTTTATTGATTAACTTTCCTCTGTTCTTAGTGTATAGGTTTAACAACAAGGAAATTTTTACTGTAGTGGACATATAAGTGGCCTTGGACTCTGCTCAGGAAAGCAGAGCCAGAAATCCTTAGATTTGCTGCATTCCCATGGCAATCTGAGTGAACTACTAACCTGTATTTTTACAGGTTGGCTGAATTGTAAATTTAAATATTTATAGCTATTTTTTCCTTATTCGACTCACTGTACATACATTTCTAATCTGAATACTAAATTGATGTTTGTTAAATGCTAAAAACGGTTTAGACTTTGCATTTAGGCACGTGTCTAATTCGTTTACATTTTACATTACTACTGAAGACTGTTGGAGCAAAGGTATGTGTGCATAGATTGTAGTATGGAACACTTTTGAATTGTTTACATTACTTATGTGTTACTTTTCATGTACACGTTGCACTGAATTGATTCAAGGGCTTGTCCTATAAACAAGATAAGGTAGGTAAGTTATTACCCTCCCTTCCCACAAACAATCTCCTCACTCACTAACCCAAGCTTAACTAAAACTGAGTAGGCATTGGCCTTAGGGAAATTTTAGACTCATAGGAGACTAACCTAAGGGAAAAGTTGATTAGAATTTGACTCTTGCCAAATCAGTGTCAAAGGTTAGGGATTGATGAGGCAAAACCTCGAAGAATAGTAGTTTGGCATAATTAGGCCCGTTGCTTAGGCACGGATACCTCCCACTGATCTTGCCCCTATCTGATCAATTAACTTGTGATCAGATTTTGTAATATAGCCCTGTGGATATTCTAATTAGTTAGGAGTCGTCTAGGTCTAAGATCTACCCTAACTTAAGCTGGATTTTCTTTTTTTGTGTATTTATTTGTTTTTGTTTGTTTGTTTTTGACATTTATTGTGTGATATGTCTTATAATAATAATTTTTTCAATTTTAATGGTAATCCATATTATACCCCGGCCTCTTTTGACTCGGATATTACCAACCCGGCATATCATAATTTTAACCAACCTAGTGTGTCAGATTGGTCTTATCCGAATCAATACATGTCCCAGTCCCAATACTATGAACAAGACTGTAATAATCATCACTACTCTTCACAGAGTCATTGAGGATACAACTCCTTTGAGCCATATTATCAACCACCATTCCAACATTCAGCCTATAATTTTTCTAGTCATGATCAACCAATAGAAGAAAAATCTAAGACTATGAAAAGTATAGAAGCCATGAATGTGTGCCAAGAACAAAAGCTGAAAATGATGGACTCACAATTCATACAAAACTTTCAAATCCAAGATCCTTACTTCATGTTCCAAGTCCCACGACAAGAAGAAGAACCTATGGACTCAGATAGGAGTATGAAAAACCTAATTCAGTTCGAAAATAATTTTTTTCAGTCTATCGATAGGCTAGAAGCACAAATGAGCCATTATAACAACATAGTGAAAGATAGGGATGAGAAAAGTCTACCTAACACATGTTCAACCATTCCCGATTGTCCTAACCATATTGATAGGAACAAGAATCTTGGTGTCTTGGAGACTTTGATCAAGACTCAATTTCATCACACAAATTTGAACTTGGCCAATTCCAGCCTTGAACAAATTGGTAAGTTTTCATTCAATGAGATTGAGCTTAAATGATAATGTGACCCCGATGCCCAACCCTGTGATTCAGTTTCCATCTTCGAATCTTTATTGATTCCGGTATCTTCACCCAATTTGGATCAATTTCTGGAGCCAACATTTATTCTCGTACCCATAGATCTATAAATTGAATCACCAAATTTGGATAGTCACATTCAATTGATGGGAGAAAAATGTGAATTTTAATTCTTTGATTTGGACTCAACTCTTGAACCAAAACTGACTCTCGAACCCAAGTTAATTTTCCTGAGTTAGTAATGGTTTCCGAAGCTATCACTCTTGAATCCAAGTCAATTATTCCACTTAGTCACATTCTTTTGTTGGACATAAGTATTGATCATAATGACTCAGTGATGTTTTTTCTGAAATCACCTAGAGGGGGGGTGAATAGGTGAGGGCTATATAAAATATGGCAATATTGCGGAATTTAAATCTACTCAAAACAATAAGCTCAAATTAAAATGCTTGCAAGATATAAAGCAATAAGTAAAGCAAGTAATAAAGAGATTGAGTTTAGAGAAATTTGAGCAAAAGCAAACACGAGGATATGTTTCCGAGGTTCGAGCCACGCTCTATGTCCCCCCTTCACACTTGAAGGATTTCCACTATTGTTGATCCCACTGGATCTCCAATACAAGGACACACTTGTCCTATCTCTCGGTGTCGCTGCAACACTATGAAGCACACCCGCTCGATTGAGGCCGATGCCTCTACAACTTCTCAATTGAAGAAAACTTAATCACACTTGATCAAAAAGCTCACTTGCATAATCCTATAACCAATGTCATGAAGATGAATATTTGGGATTGTGTAGCGCAAAAGACTAGAGAGAAGTAGAGGATTGCTTCAAAAGGTGTAGGGAATTTTGGCTTTGGAGAGAAAAACTTTTCTAAAAGAAAACTAAGGATTTAGCTTGGAAATATTTTCTTCCTTAAAAACTCTTGTCAAATCATATAAATCTTGTGTCTTATCATGTTGAAATTACCCACTATTTATAGTGGATGAAAAACCAACTACACAGCTTAAAGGATTCATTGGGGTGAGATCCCAACAAAAAATCTGTCAGAAAATAGAGCTGTTGGAGTCTGTCAAACTTTCTGACAACTACCGGTCGACCGGGACGGCCGACCGCCAACGGTCATATTTCTGACCGTTGGGGGAAAACGGTCGGCCGACTCGGTCGACCGAAATAAACAGAGAGCACTGACAAGTGCCCGGTCGACCCGAGCGGTCGGCCGACGTGCACACATGCACAGCCGTGCACGTCGGTCGACTGGGTCGGTCGACCGGACTCTGTCAGATCTGTTTATACAGAGTCTGGAAAGAAAGGAAATTTTTGGTTTAAAGCATTTTGGTTTAAGGATATGAAAATAAGGTTTTATACCTAATAAAACTAATAGTATGGTCATAGATCAACACCCAACATGCTAGAACATTTTTGGTAAAAACCCTTTTTGATAAAATTGATTTTCTAAAACTGGTTTTTCTAAAATATGGTATTTCTAAAACTATGTTAGAGATAACTCAAATAAAATTAGTTTTGAAGCCATGAAGCAATACTGAGTGTGTGTGAGTGACAATCCCAAATATTCTACCTCTATCATCTAGGTTTTGATAAAATATCTAAAATAAAAAATAAATTACAAATCTTGATCTTTTCTTCAATGTTTTGATCCGAAGCTTTTTTACGTGCTGGGCTTGGGAATGCAAATCTTTAGCGGCGTCCAAACTTGTGAGTCTTGATTGTGGAGCCGTCAATCAACTTGTTTTAACCTGAAATTCTTTTAAACAAAATTGTTAAACACATAACTAAATATGGTTTGTTATCATCAAAATATCGGGCTAATGGCCTTTGGGCCAACAATCTCCCCCTTTTTGATGATGACAAAACATATATAGTTATTACAAATATTTTGGGTGGATACTTAAAGTGAAGCTCCCCCTCAACACATGCATATAATAAAAAATACTCAGGCATAGATAAATGGCACAAATAATAAACAACCAAGTACATGTCCATGCCAGAAAAGATAACTCATGCCATAAATAAACACATGTTCATACAAAATACATAGATAAAAAACACATGTCCACAAAAAACATCAATACATAACAAATGTGTCACACACAAATACAAAAAACAAAAAAAAAACAAAATACAAGATACAAAATATAAGCCCAAGGAACAATCTCTCCAGAATATCTCTCCCCCTTTTTGACATCATCAAAAGGGGAAGTCACTCCTCTCATCGTCGTCCTCATCATCGTCCTCCTCATCGTCGTCCTCAGCATCACCTGCAGCCATCTCCACATCCTCATCCTCCTCATCATCATCATCATCATCATCCTCCTCTGGATCAATAGCTGTACACCTGGCTGTGGTGCTGAAGAAGCAGAAGGGGCCCTAACTCGAAATGGAGGGCCGGAGGAAGGAAGCGGTCGGGAAAATGACGTGGGGTCTGGACCAAGCATGTTGTACTTCACAAAGAGTGCACTAAATTGCGAATCCATGTATCGCATGGAATCAGCAAAATAGGACATATCATTGCGAAGCCCTTGATAACGAGAGTCCATCTCCGCGCGATGTGCCGCATCCACCTCAGAAATCTGGGTCAGTCACTGCTGGATCTCAGCGGTCACCCAAGACTGATGCTCCTGAAACTGAGTGCGAAGCTCAGACGAAATGAAGGCCTGAAGATCTGAAGGAATGGATGGCCCTGGAGCAGAGGAAATCCCTGGGACAGATGAAGATCCTGGAACAGACCCTGGAACATGAGCAGGAGGAATAAGAGGCTGCTCAGGAGCGGGATGACGCATCCTGGGTTGCATCCTCTTGAAAAGAGTGTTGTTCAGGTTCACGGAGGGTTCAGTGGGTATCTCAGAGGACAGATCAAAATTGAGTTGTTTCAGGAGATACGAAATGAGCATCCCATAAGGCAAGTGCCTCGTGGGGACAAGGACGTGATCAGAAGTCATGTGTGAAATTATGAAGCGGGGGATATTAATCTTAATGCTTTTCAGAAAATAGACTATCAAAGGTACAGGACCCCTAGCATGACTGTATTCCCCTGATTTGGGTAAAATGTTGTAGAATATAAATTTAGCAAGGACTTGAGCGGTGAATATGAATTTATTCACCTCCTCATTCCTTACTAAACCGGGGTTGTCATTCCCGTGGATCAAAGTTGACGCGGTGAGCGCAGACTCACCGGCCGGATAGACAAAATCATGTAGGTCAAAAGAGTATACATCAACTCCTCCACAGGAGAGATGCAACAAATCAGCAAATTGTTCTAGAGGGATATCAATGTCTCTCCCTAGAACTCTGAACCTAACCCGATTACCCTCAAAAGCAAGATTGGTATAAAAATAGGGTATCAGTGAGGTATAAACCGGTTCTCTAATAGTCATGAATTGGTCTAAAGAATTATTCCTCAATATTTGTGGGATATTGAGGTGCTCAAAGTTTTGGAGGACTACACATCTCCCCGAAATGATAGTTCTCTTTGAAAGAGGGATAAACCGTTGTTCTGCTAGATCGGAGACAAAAAGAGGTTTAGTCCTAGTGGATGAAGAAGAAGGACTACTGATTTTCCCTTCTCGGTTCTAGATCTCTTAGGCATAATTAAATTTAAGGTTTAAAATGAAGATCTAGGACACAAATAAGAGTAGGGCTTGATCTAGACTAGGGAAACAAAAGATCTTGATAAAACTTAAGATGAACAAAAGAAGGAGAGCAAGATCTAAAAGAAAAATTGGATTTTTACCTTGATTGAAGAGAGATCAAGAACCCAAAATCAAAAATCCCTGAGTTTGAACGTAGATCGGGCCTAAAAGATGATCCAGCAAAGATTTGAGAGTATGAAGCTTGGATTTGAGGTGGATTAGAGTTGGAAAGGTGAGTTAGGGTTTTTAGAGAGAGGGAGAAGAAGGATCGGCTGAGAGAAGTGAGAGAAATGAGAGATTGGGCTTTAAATAAGGTGGGTAGGTGGCAGATTCTCGACGCCCGGTCGACCGATCCGGTCGACCGAAAATACCCGAGACCACTGACAGACCAAACGGTCGACCGCAGCGGTCGGCCGAAAATACCCGAGAGCTCTGACAGATCAAACGGTCGACCGCACCGGTCGGCCGGCAACAGAGAAGAATGATGAAACTATTCTTCCAGGCGAGGTCGGTCGGCCGGAACTCAGATCTGGTCGGCCGGTCCTGCCCAAAAACCTGTCAGCAGAAAAAGATCCTAAAAAAAAAATTTAAAAAACTGTCTAACAAATAATAGGCAGAATATTTTCAACATACCATATTTTAAAACATGGTTTTAAACTTCATTAGTTATAATTTACACAAGACATTTTAATTTTTATTTTTCATATAAAAACAAAGGTTTAGAGATGTTGAAGCCGAATATCCGGTGAGGGTTCTGAACTTCATCCTCGAGATTCCTCTAAATATGAGTTGAGGTGCGCAATTGCCATCTCTAATGTATTTGCTTTAAATATGAATTTTAAATATTTATTTTAGTTTCTGAAAAAATGTATATATATATGATAAAAAAATAGACGTGTGGACATTAAAAAATATATGACATAAATACAAGATATCAAACAAGGCATATACACAAGCATAATGGAAATGTAAGTTTACACTAACATATATCAATGTAGCACAAAAGTAAACTAACAATCCTATGCATTTGTATATATAAACAAACATAAAATTTTTAAATGGAGAAGTTACCAAACGAGGGCAATCTCCAAAATAGGTGCCTCCATGATAGTGATGCAAGCGCGATATGATCTTTGAGCTTTGATGCATCCACCACCCAGGCACCGCCTTCCCCTAAGTCTTGAAGGATGAAGACCCACCTGTATCAACTAGATTGGGTGTGTCTTTTGGTACCCAAATCTTTTTGGGTCCTTTAGGATTAGTACCGGGGCGAACCCAAACATATTTATTATTCATGTTTAGTTTAGCATAGCAAAATTTTTCTAAATGGCCTTTGCGGCACAATGAGTGCAAACATAATTTTATCACTACCATACATGAATGCATGCTTGTGTGAGTGTGCATGTTTTCGTGCAAGTTTATGGTGAGTGTGTTTCTCTTGGGTTACTCCTTTGGGAAACCTAGATGCAAATCTATTTAAGTCAAAAGCACATTTTTTAAGAGTTGAATCTAAAACATCAACCCGTTTTTAAAATTTCAACAAAATCATTTTTATTACAAGATACAAAGGGGGTTTTCCCTTTACAAGCTAATTTATAGTTTTCAAAATCAATCTTTATTTTCTTAAAAGCACTAGACAAATCATGTTTCTCCTTTTCAATAATATTAATTTTATCTTTTAAAGAGTCATTTTCTCTTTTTAATTTCTTATTATGAGATTGAGAAATTTCATATCTATGTTGTAATTCTTCAAAAATTGGGCTAACTCATCCATAGTCAATTCATCATCATCTATGGAGTTGTCGAGATTTACCTTAGATGCATCATCTCCATGTGCCATGAAGCACATGTGAGTGGCGTCGTTCTCCTCTTCGGATTTTGACTCCGTGTCGTCCCACGTGGCCACCATAGCCTTCTTCTTCTTTGGGCCGTTCTTGGAGGTGGTAGCTTGGAGAGCGGGGCAATCGGCAATGAGGTGTCCGATCTTCTTGCAATGAAAGCAAGGACCCGGCTCCTCTCTTTTTCTTTCGAATCTTCCTTGAGGTTTCTCTCTTCGGAAGTTGCTTTGCCTCCCTTTCTTGTAGAACATCTTGCCCACCTTCCGGATGAGCATGGCAAAGTCCTCATCGCAATCTTCTGATGAGTCTTCCTCGTCATGGATGGTTGGAGTGGCTTTGAAGGCGAGAGCTTTCTTCTTTGGCGCCTCCCTTTCTTCTCTTACCTTCATCTCCATCTCATGGGTCTTGAGATTTCTGATGAAGCCGGAGAAGTCCATCTCGTTGAGCTCTTTGAGGGTTGTAGCCTTGACTTCCCAAGCTTTGGGAAGAGCTCGAATGACCTTCCTTATCTTTTGGTCATTATCGATCGCATCACCTAAAGAAGATAAAGCATTTGTTATTTTGGTGAAACGAGTGAGCATGTCATCAATGCTCTCATTCTCAAGCATATAAAAGTTCTCATATTGAGAACGAAGTAAGTCAATTTTTGATCTCTTGACTTGTGACGTTCCCTCATGAGTCACAATTAAAACATTTCACACTTCATATGCGGATTTACAATTTATGATGCGTGAGATGTCATCTTCATTAAGGGCTTGGGTTATGCTATGAGCTAATAAATTGGCCTCATAGTCCTTGGTGGTGTCCTCGGACCATGTTCTCTCATCGGTGAGAGGTTCTACAAATTCTTTAGTTATAGCCCTAGCAACCCTAACTCCTAGGGACTTTAGAAATAGGTTCATCTTGACCTTCCATATAGGGAAGTTCAAGCCATCAAATTTGGGTGGGGACTTGATGCTAGAAAAATCAAGTGAAGCCATGGATAGTGAGTATGATGCACAACAAATGAAGAATGCAACTAATGATATAGCCAAATACAAGGATCTCCCTAAGGTGGTTAAACCAAATAGTAGGGTTAGGCTCTGATACCAATTGAATCACACTAGAGGGGGGTGAATAGGTGAGGGCTATATGAAATATGGCAATATTGCGGAATTTAAATCTACTCAAAACAATAAGCTCAAATTAAAATGCTTGCAAGATATAAAGCAATAAGTAAAGCAAGTAATAAAGAGATTGAGTTTAGAGAAATTTGAGCAAACACAAACACGAGGATATGTTTCCGAGGTTCGAGCCACGCTCTACGTCCCTGCCTTCACACTTGAAGGATTTCCACTATTGTTGATCCCACTGGATCTCCAATACAAGGACACACTTGTCCTATCTCTCGGTGTCGCTGCAACACTATGAAGCACACCCGCTCGATTGAGGCCGATGCCTCTACAACTTCTCAATTGAAGAAAATTGATCACACTTGATCAAAAAGCTCACTTGCACAATCATATAACCAATATGATGAAGATGAATATTTGGGATTGTGTAGTGCAAAAGACTAGAGAGAAGTAGAGGATTGCTTCAAAAGGTGTAGGGAATTTTGGCTTTGGAGAGAAAAACTTTTCTAAAAGAAAACTAAGGATTTAGCTCAGAAATATTTTCTTGCTTAAAAACTCTTGTCAAATCATATAAATCTTGTGTCTTATCATGTTGAAATGACCCACTATTTATAGTGGATGAAAAACCAACTACACAGCTTAAAGGATTCGTTGGGGTGAGATCCCAACAAAAAATCTGTCAGAAAATAGAGCTGTTGGAGTCTGTCAGACTTTCTGACAACTACCGGTCGACCGGGACGGCCGACCGCTAACGGTCATATTTCTGACCGTTGGGGGAAAACGGTCGGCCGACTCGGTCGACCGAAATAAACAGAGAGCACTGACAAGTGCCCGGTCGACCCGAGCGGTCGGCCGACGTGCACACATGCACAGCCGTGCACGTCGGTCGACTGGGTCGGTCGACCGGACTCTATCAGATCTGTTTATACAGAGTCTGGAAAGAAAGGAAATTTTTGGTTTAAAGCATTTTGGTTTAAGGATATGAAAATAAGGTTTTATACCTAATAAAACTAAGAGTATGATCATAGATCAACACCCAAACATGCTAGAACATTTTTGGTAAAAACCCTTTTTGATAAATTGATTTTCTAAAACTGGTTTTTCCAAAATATGGTATTTCTAAAACTAAGTTAGGAATAACTCAAATAAAATTAGTTTTGAAGCCATGAAGCAATACTGAGTGTGTGTGAGTGACAATCCCAAATATTCTACCTCTATCATCTAGGTTTTGACAAAATATCTAAAAATAAAAATAAATTACAAATCTTGATCTTTTCTTCAATGTTTTGATCTCGAAGCTTTTCTACGTGCTAGGCTTGGGAATGCAAATCTTTAGCGGCGTCCAAACTTGTGAGTCTTGATTGTGGAGCCATCAAATTAACTTGTTTTAACCTGAAATTCTTTTAAACAAAATTGTTAAACACATAACTAAATATGGTTTGTTATCATCAAAATATCAGGCTAATGGCCTTTGGGCCAACATTTTCAAGACTGGCCATGTAAAGGGAATAAGTTTCATGATAGGATCTTTCATGATCCTATTCATATTAGGGATTGTAATTATGTACATAGAAAAGAGGTCAATAAGGTGAGTTTTGTGAACCACCACATTATCTTGATTGGGTAGCAACGCTTGACCCAATTTGACCACCATCGGAACCACCACCTTAAGGTAATATTTTCCTTCCCTTTTTTCTTTTTCATACATCTATGCATTCATACATTGAGGACAATGCATGAGATAGGTGTGGGGGGAGGATTCTAGCATAACATAGGTTTTTTTTATTTAAAATAAAAGTTAACATTTTCCTTTCTTAGAAAAACTTTTTGAAAAGAGAGCAATATTTTGACATATTTTTTGTAAGAAATTAAGTCAATTTTAAAAGAATAGGAGCATCATAATTAGGATTTCTTATACTTGGTCAAAATAAAATTATTTGTTTGATTTCTGGAGTTGGGAAGAAAATTTAAAAAAGTAATTTAGTCTTGATTTTTACCTTGATGAAATATGCATGCTTTATACACTTACACACTTAGGGTTCAAAAACAAATATTCTTATGCCTTATATAAAAAAGAAAAAAAAAAAATATACATTTTTATATCAAAAATTCTCTGATTAAGCTGGGTATTTGTGCCTCATAAACCATAAGTATTCACGCGTAAAAGTGGTCCATAAAATAAAATTCTTAATTTGTGGTCTTGTTTGCTCGGGTCCTTAAGTCCTTAGGGTGTTTTCTTACTCGGCGATCAAAGACCGTCCGGTTTGGGAGTCACCGATTAAAGGCTCATTACATGGGCAGATTAGAAAGCCTAATAAAACTAAGGAATAATAGCACCAAAAATATAAAAAATAAATAAAATAAGGCATAAGAGTTAGAGTTAAAGAACTCATGTCAAAATTTCACGGCCACGAAGGTGCATATGACTTAGGGTAAAATAATAGACTAGATGAGAAATACAGTTTGACTCCTAATCTTGATTGATAACAAGTTTTTGAGTAGAGACTAAGTTTAGAAATGAAAAATTCGATTTTCCTATAACTTATAGATTACTTGAACTTTTACAATAATACTTCAAATATTTTCTCTCTTTTTCAAATGCTTTTCGAAAATACTAACACTTTGTTTCTTTTTTTATGGATTTTGTGGGTGCAATCTACTGAAAACCCTCACGAGATAAAACTCGTCCTCTAGGGGTAACCTAGAGGTTTAACGATTTGTTGCACATGCTCAGTGTAATCACATGACCTGTGAAAGTGGTTTAATAAATTTTTAGGTTTAGTTTTGATGTTTTACTCGAGGACGAGCAAACGATAGGTATGGGGGCGTCAACACACATATGCGTTGCATGTTTTCATATCATATGTGTCACACTTTTGCATTTTTATTTAAATAAAATTCTACTATTAATGTATTTTCATGTTTAATAGCGTGTAGGGTAATTAAGGAAGAAAAGAGAGAGAGAGAGAGAGAGAGAGAGAGAGAGAGAGGAGAGAGAGAGAGATTTATCCAAAGTTCAAAAGAAAGGGGATCGATTCAAATTCAGAAGTTCTAAAGGCCATCTTATCTGAAGATTGGGTATATCAGATGAGATAATATCATTCAAATTCAAAGAAAAAATAGATTAGAAGAAGACCCTATCAGTTTCACTGAGGATAAAGAGATAGATTGTCAAATCTAAAGCTGAAATTCAAAATCCAAAGGATAAATGGATGCGAGAAGATCAACGGATGAGATGAAGCAATTTAGACTCAGATTTAGACTAGATATATTTTAGCATTTGAATCATAATTTTTGCTACCGAAACTCAAATCTAATGATTCAAGATGATCCAGAAAGAAAATATAAAGGGCTACAACTCTTACGTTGATCACTGTTTTTAATTTTATCATTTGATAAGTTATATTCAGCAATCCACGCGCCAACAAATCAAGTTTGGAGATAAGAGAAGGATTCAAATTCAGAAATAGCCAGCTTTCCCTATCTTTCGACTCGTTTACTTATCCATTTCTATCCTATAATATCCCACACATCAGAGGCAGAGGGACGATGAAGAAGAAAGTAGAAGTTAGGCTATTCTGTAGTTTGTAACTTAGATTCTTTGTTTCTTTTATGTAATTTTTGTTTTATTTATGTAATTGAGAGGAGAGGAGAGTTTCATGGAGGAATGAAAGTAAAACTTATACTGAGGGTGACACTGGTGTAAGTAAGTCTTTTCTTTCATTGTTATTTGAATCAAATCGAAGTTTTTCTTCTTTACTCTTATTTTTGTGTGCTTTCCTCTTCTGTGTTTGTGAATCCAAATATTCCGATAGCCTCAAAGTTGTCTTGCCCTTGTAAGCACCATTGATGGCTTATGGTGATGCATAGCCATTCCTATGGTAGTGTAGATTGCCCCTTCATTTCGTTGTGTAAATCAGGAATGGGAAAGATCCTATTTGTCATACTTCGCTCACCTTCAAACAAAGGTACATAGTCGATACTAGTTAAAGGTAAGCAGGCGCCGAGGAGATAAGTAAGTATTTTTTAGGGTTTAACTTTTTTCTTTTAAGTTTTAGTTTAGATCACCAACATCACTATCTCTCAACTCTATTCATTATTTTTCACTTTTTTTGTACAAAATTATTTTCTATTTTTCTCCACCTTCTCAATCTATCACTTTCTTCATAATTTTAACATAACTTATTTTCTTTTCTTTTAAAGAACTGAAAGAAGAATTTTAACTATTTTTCTGAGCTAAAGAGAACTTACAAAAAGCTTCCATATCTAGTCCCTCCTTGTGGATCACGACCCGTATAGCCACTCGCTATAGCGGTAGCATTGAGCACTTGCATTTCTGTTCCATATTCCTAAAATTCTATATTTTTGTATGCAGGTTCCAACTCAATCATGCTCCATTTGAGTAGACTGACTCTACTACAAATGGTCCTTCTCATTTGGCTTGAAATTTTTCTTTCGTCTTATAAGTCATGACCATGGGTCTTCTGACTACTAAGATAAGATCGCCTTTCTTGAAAATTCGTTCTCTGACTTTCTTGTTGAAGGCTCTGGCAATCCAAACTTGATATAGCTTGATTTGCTGCTGGGCTTGCAGACTTTTGTCATCTAATGCTTTCAACTCCTGGAGGCGCAGTCGGTACTTTTCCTAATCTACCATCCTGGTTGTCAGGGCAACTCACAGAGATGGGATCTGGAGCTCCAGTGGGAGTACAACTTCACATCCGTACACCAGGAAAAATGGCGTGGCTTTTGTCGGGATTCTCACCATTGTGCGGTAAGCCCATAAGCACTCGCCTAATTTGTCATCCCAGTCATGTTGACTTTTTGAGATGAATTTCTTGAGAAGCTTCCCAATAATTTTGTTGAAGGCTTCTGCAAGGAAATTAGCGGCTGGATAGTATGTCGTTCATGACACACTTTGGATTCTTAATTTGTTACAGAATCGCTGGAATGCTTGGCTGACGAATTGAGGCCCATTATCGTGGACGATTCATTGGGGTACACCAAAGTGGTAAAGCACGTGATGCTTGATGAATTTGATCACATTTGGTGTCTTTACTTCCTTCAGGGGAACAACTTATGCCCATTTAGAGAAGTAATCCATTATGACCAAGATGAATCGATGTCCTCTGGATGTTGGAGGACTGATTGGTCCGATAACATCCATTCGCCACATCTCAAATGGCCATGAGGAGGATGTTGGATGAAGCACTCTGGCATTTGATGAACAAAGTCACCGTAGATCTGACATGCATGGCATTGCTTAGCATAGGTGATGACGTCAGGGATCATCTTTGGCCAATAATAGCCAAGTCTTCTGAACCGGTCTCCGAGCTTGGGTCCGTGGTGGTGAGCTCTGCACATACCATCATGAGCTTCTTTGAGTGCCTTTTGTGCCTCTTTGTATGAAAGGCATCAGAGCAGGATCTCATCATACGATTGACGATTTAATGTCTGCATGATCGCATTGTAATAGAATCGAGGAGCTTTTCTTTTGATGGCAGCTGCCTTCTTAGGGTCGTCAGGCAATATGCCATATAAGATGAATTCGATGTAAGGGAAACGCCAATCCCTAGGCTTGAGACTCATCAAAATCTCAAGAATCTCTTTGACTTGAAGGTCTCTTCTTGGAGTTTCAGTATCTTCAAGGGTGAATTTATAGTAATACAAGTCACGACTATAGACGAGTACTTTCTCCGTGGCTCCAGCTAGAAGGGCCAATGAAGCGGTGAGGGACGCCAGTGCATCTGCATGTGTATTTTGTTTACATGATCAATGTAAAAGTTTTCAAACTTCTCTGCCATGATAATGGTCGCATTATGATATGGCACCAAGTCTTCATGTCAGACTTCGTACTCTCTGCGAACATGGTTGACGATGAGCTTTGAATCACCGTATGCTTCAAGGTTTCTAACTCCAATCTCTTTAGCAAGTTGCATCCCGATCAAGAGAGCGATGTATTCCAAGACGTTGTTGGAACATGGCTCCGTTAGTGAAAATGCACGAAGGATCATGAGTTATGAGAGGAGATAAGTACTACCCCTACACCTGCAACGATATTTCCCTTAGGACTCATTCTTGATGCTCCGTCACTTGTTCTGAGGAGGCATTTATCAAGTTAACTTCAGCGATCTCATTTGAGAGATCATCATAAAGTTTTGAAGTTCCTGAAACTGGATGATCAGCCAGGAAATCTGCCACAGCTTGACCTTTGATCGCCTTTTGTGGCATGAATTGCATCTCAAATTGTGACAGCAATATGGCCCATTTCGCTAGTCTGCTGTTCAGCGAAGATAGACTCATCATCAGCAATCATAAAGGATTGACTTTGGAGATGACTTGAATGCGTTACCCCGTGAGGTAGTGTCACATCTTCCGGACAGCGAAGACCAACACTAAGCATTCTTTCTCGATTGGGTTGTAACGGTGCTCCGCCCCAATCATTATTCTACTTAAATAGTAGATTGCCTGCTCGTGGTTTTGATTATTATTCTAGGCTAGTAACATTCTCAAGGAATGATCCATCGCTAGAACATATAAGAGAAAGGCTTTCCTAATACTGATGCTACAAAAATTGGTGGGTGTGTGAGATACTCTTTGATCTCTTCAAATGCTTCTTGCCAAGAATTATCCCAGACGAATGAGACTCCCTTCTTTATTAACTTGGTGAAGGGTTGCCAGCGTCTTGAGGGATTTGATATGAATCTCCGGATGTATGCCAATCGTCCCTGTAGACCTCTGAGTTCTTTGAGATTTCTCGGATGTAGCATCTTTTGGATGGCACGGATCTTCTCACGATCGAGATGGATTCCATTGGATGTAACAACAACTCCAAAGAATTTACCACTGGCTACCCCCAGGAAGGATTTAGTTGGGTTCATCTTCAACTGATGAGCCCGCATGATGTCAAACACCCTCCTCAGGTCCACGAGGTGACCACCCTTATCGCGGCTCTTCACAGCAATGTCATCAACATATCATTCTACGGTCTTACGTATAAGCTCGTGAAAGATCGCATTCATGGCTTCTGATTCGATTGCTTTTTGACTTCTGATTCGATTGCTTCTTTGATCTCGAGACGGAACTGTTGTTGCTGTTGTTTGACTGGTTTATCATCCAGGTTGATGTTAAGATGATGCATAGCAATCTGGGGATTGAGTCCGAACATGTCCTCATAATTTCAAGCGAGGACATCTATATACTATCGTATGAGATATATTAGATCTTCTTTCTCAGAAGGTGACAAACTCTCACTTATGAAGATGGGCTTGGGGTTAGTTTCATCTCCAAAATTTATCTGAGTCACTTTATCTTCAGTGGGTGGTTTGCGCTGTTCAAAGTGCATATCCCAAAGAGCATTTAAGTGTTTAATTCATGGACCAGTGTCCGACTGGATCAATTCTTCAGGTTTGAAAGTACCTTCTTCGTCATCTCAATGTGGCTGGTTGATACCATGTTCACTGAGAGACTTCTGAAGATATTACCGATGCTGACATATAAGTCCCACGATGACGTTGCTGATGAGCTATCATGATAGATCTCTTTTTCAGAATCAGGATCTGACGAGACTGGCGTAGATACGTAACCGAGTCCCCTTCGGGTCTTGTGGTAATAATCAGGGTCTTTGCTTTTCTGTATGAATGAACGAAGTAGTGCTCATTTTCCTTTGCTGAAATTAAGGCTTGATTCTTTGGTGAAATTATACCCCATTTTCCCATCACGTGACGTGACTTCTGTCCATAATGGAAGAATTATGGAGATTCAGAATTACCCCCTGACCTTTCGCAAGCTATGGGCTCCATCTCGATGCACCCGAATAGAATTAGATTTTGACCCATTCACTTGGCTGGTACTTCAGAGAAGGCATTGTGTGCATCTCGTACTTTTTTGCGCACCAGGAGAGATGATTTTGTTGATGCATGCAATGATGTTAGAGCATTCATTGCCAGCCAAGGATCACTGTTTACGTCAGTGCTAATGTCTGACAGTATAAAATCTGATGCAAATACAGAAAAGTAAGCCAAATCTAAATCTTCATTGATGAACCACCCGCCTTCAACATCAGCGGTGGTATTAGAATCAAGCTTGCCAATGCTCATTACAAGAGGGTTTATTTCCCAGAGATATTCGTCTTCTTCTGGCTTCGTATCTGCTTCATTGCCAGAGTCGAGTTCTTCTAGTGTGGATTCTCATCAGCCTCAAGAGAATCCGGATAAAGGAGGGAATCAGTAAAATAATTCTTAACTCCTTTGAACGGATGCCTTTCGACAATCAACGTTCTCACTTTTCCATCTCCACCAACATATTTCATTACTTGATGAAGAGTGGTTGGGACAATGGCGTTGCGGTGAATCTAAGGTCGTCCCAGCAGCAGCTTTATGAGGTCTCAGCGTCAATGACATAACATGTCACCTCTAATTTTAGGTCCCCAATCTGACACCTGTGCTTGATTTTCCCCATCGGGTGCGTACCATTAGTGTTGAAGCCATAGATGATTGTCTGAGTGTCAACGATGGGTGGGGATTCCTAAATGCTACATGACTCTACGGGGCATAATGCTTAACGCGGATCCAAGATCAACCTGAATACCGCTCACTTCAGATGATCCGATATACCGTGTAATACAGGGGTCTATCATGCTTCCCTTTGACTTGCATGTCTTCTGGGATGAAGGTGATGCAGGGAAGCTGCTTCGAGGAATGGTGGCAATGGTTGTCGTCTTCCTCTTGACATGTAGCAGGAATATGGGTTACGAAAATCTCTGCATTCGCTTCCTCCGCTAGGGAGTTTGCAACTGGCTCGCCGTACTGCTTCAGGTACTGCTTGCCAGATTGAGTCTTTGATGTGGGAGGTATGCTTATATCAAGAATAAGGGTGGACTTCTCGTCTCCCGAACTAGTAAGAGAGGCGACATCTTCCTCAGTTTCTCTCGCAAAGATGCTCACCACTTTGCTGGAGGATGCTTTAGCCTTGCCTCTGGACTTCCTGCTTGTGACAGTTATCTACTGCTGGCTTTTGACAATGTCAGAATGGACCCACATTGTCTCTCCTTGAGGAGTAGGGATGGGGATAAAACCTTTCTCCCTCTAGTTGTGAGGATCAGTATTGATCACTCTAAGTTCCCCTTTCAGGATAGGAACCACTCTGGTTAGTGTTAGAGGAAGATTTCATACAAATTGAATCAGTGACGTAGCTGTCATGTTGGCGATCACCTTCTGTTCCAGACGAAGCTTTAACACTTCCGCATCGATCAGCGCCTGAAGGATATCTTTAAAGATGTAGCAGTTCTTGGTAAGGTGTCCCAGCATCCTATGATATAAACAGTAGTTGAGATCTTCCGTCTTCTCCACCTCTTAGGGGCGTCTGAACTCCGGAAGCTTGAGTCTGTTGCTCTTTTGGAGCAACTTGAATAGACCACGTGCTCATCCTTGAAGGAGTATAATTTATTTTCATGTGGTTGACTGGAAGCCATACCTCCTCTGACTAACTGGGTCTTTGGAGGTAATTTAACTTCGGTCGCTAGAGTATCCCTTCTTCTTGGTTGAGAAGATGACTCTGGTGCACATCGTATTGATTTGTTGGGTCTTGGCTTGTTGTCTTTTTCCTCAGCCTTGACTCAAGCGACGATCTCTTTTGCTTGTTTGACTTGTAGCACCAACTACTTCTAAGTGCGACATTCTGCCACCCCCATTTGAGCGAGTAGTGAAGTTTGTAGATTGTGACGGCACGTCTCGACCAGTGTGGACTGGGTCATGCCGCTAGGACAACGGAGTGCCATGCTCTGAAATCTTTTGGCGAAGGTTTTGATGGACTCACCTTTCTTCTACTTGGCTGCAAGGAGAGTCAGCACCGAGATCTCTAAATCGTCTTCAAAGAAATGAGCCAGAAACAATTTCTCGAGGTCGGCTCATGTTTTAATTGAGCTGGCAGGAAGTTTCTTGAACTATTCAAAGGCGACCCCTATAAGGGTGCCAATAAATAAACGACCAAAATAGCATCATTTGATAGTACATTCCCAGTTTGGGAATTGAAGTAGTATATGTGTTGGTTCTGTGACCCTTTTCCATCAAAAGTGTGAAGGGTCGGTGCCTTGAATTTCAGAGGGTAGGGAGCCGTATCCCACTCTGCTGGGTAGGGTCGGATTATCCCCACTCCTTGGAGTCTTCTTGGTTGGAGAGGGTCTCAAGGTGCTGCTCTAATTTGCTCATCTTTTTGGAATGAGTGCCTCCGTTCACTGAGTTATCCTCCTCTTCAGATGAAGACTTGGGTGGCTCAGAGTTAGAATCCTCTTCACTCTCAGTGTTCACAGAGGATGAGCTCTCTCCTTCCTTCCATTTACCCTTGGACTTCTTGGAAGGAGTCTTGGCCTTTGGCTTCTTTTTGTCTTTAAGCAGTTGTGATAGCATCTGCTTAAGAGTGTCGATAGATTCTTGTTGGGCTCGAATCATATTGAACTGCTCCCGTTGGACTCAGACCTACTCTTCGAATCACTTAGCCATCTCTTCGAGAGTTCCCGCTATGTAAGCAAAGGCGGTTGTCCTTGAATTGAAATTCGAAGACCGGGATTCGATGATGGCGAAATACTCATCATTCACCTCAATCCCCCTACCCAACAAATTGTAGTCGACTAGGATGATCGTTTTTGTATGGATCTGAGTGTGTCGGTGACCCCTTCAGGTCCGAAAAGGACATCTTTCAAACCTGAAGATCGATCAGCATCCGACTCTTCTGAGCTGACAGCCAGTTGCTTCCCCTTGGACTTACTTGGTGTGAAACTTGGCCCCACCATGTTTGCAGTCACTTCTGTGTACTTGATGTTGGAGAATGATTTCTTCTTTGGGATTATCATTTTTAGCTAACTCTGAAGCTGTTGACAACTGGCTAAACACCAAAGGTTTATTTGTCTGAAAGCCGCAATGACAATCAGAGTGCACTGCCGAGCTTAGTAGCTCGCAGTGGCATCGAGGGGCGATCTGATGGATGCTCCTCTTCCTTGTCAGGCAGTCCCTTAGGTCCGTTGAGGGAACGTCTGAGGAACTATCCTTTAACCCCTGAAGGTGAGGGCTTTTTGGCTTAATGAGGGTCTCGTGTTTCCTTGTTGAAACATGGACCTCGCGTTGAGTTAAAATGCGGCCGTCATGTTTGTTGAAACGCGGGCCTCACATTCTGAGACAGACAGAGCACGGGCCTCGCATTTTGGAGCTGTTAAAATGTGGGACTCGCATTTGACGTGGACCTCGCGTTGTTGAAGAACACGGTACTCGCGTTCTGGGACAGAAGCGCAGCCCTCACGTTGCTTAAGAAAAATATGGGTATGAACCTCGCGTCCTGAGTCTGCAGAACAGATTTCTTCTGCAGAATCTTTGAGATGCTTATCGGCGAGCACGATATCTTCATCGACGTTCGGCATTTCGGTTAAGCTGCATGGGCTGTTGGGAACCCCCGATAACCTGAAATTGCAGAGTTTTGAGAAGAGGAGGACATCAGAATTGGTCTTTACTGTCTCTTTGATCATGCACCACCGCTTTTGCCCTGTGGGCTCCTGAGAGACGTTGATGCAGACAGTATGGGCTGCACATAAAGTTTTCAGAACCTCTTCAGGGGCTGTCCACTCGAGGAGTAATCTCCAAAGAGATTCGAGAGCGAGTCTCAAAAGAGACTATATGGTATTGCTGCATTGCCGCCGGGCTAGCAGAGCCTGAGGAAAGGAACTCCTCAAACTTTTCTTGGTTGAATTCAATGATGAGGGATTCTATCGTCTTCCCGAGGAGCCGGACATCAGCTTGCGCCACAACATTCTCATCAGTAGAGAAGGAAGTCCCCAGCGGAGTCGCTATCTTTTGCTTGGTTGGAAAAATGCTTCGGTCAGTGTAAGATTTCTTTGAGTGGCTGAAAAATTGCAGAACGATTCAGATTACAAAAGAGGAAAGAATACTCGGTTCTGCCCTTTGTTTAAAGCTGGGTTCTTTGAGTGGCAATGAAGAGTGATTCTTATTCTCTGTTGACTGGCTAATTGAGACAATCTTCTCTTCAGAATGTTCTCAAAGACTAATCAGAGAGGAACTCTGTTTTTAACATAGGAAGTGTTTAGAGTCCACTGACTACTCCCTTTTCTTCTTTTCTCCAAAAGTACTCTATTTGGATTTAAAAAGAGCCTAGATTCAAAGTTCTCTTGATTCCAAAGAAGTCGTCCCCTCTTTGCAACTCTAGCTATTTATAGGGAGTCCTATGGGTATTGTCGTCTCCTAAAATCCCTCCATAATCGAGATTAACTCCCTCATTATGTGGGGAGTTAATTGACCCAGTAATGGGGGTCTGTTACAATAGAAACGTGGGTCTCGCGCTGGACGCGGGTCTCGCGTTGCTTGTTGTAGACGCAGACGTCTTAAAATGCGAAATTGCTCAGACTCGTGTTTTAAGTGAGACACAGGGTTTCTCAGACCCGCGTCTGAAGTAAGATACAGGGTATCTCAGACCCGTGTCTGAAGTGGAACGCTAAGTTGCTCAGACTCTCGCTTGACCTGAAACACGGAGTTACTCAAACTCGCGTTGGTCGGGACGCGAAGTTATCAGACTCGCGTCAAACGCGGGCTTACTCAGGCCTGCATCTAAAGTCTCCATGCTTCTTGAGATGCGAGGTCCGCATTTTAGTTCAAAATGCGACCTTCATGTTGTAGTGAGGCTCGCGTCTGATGACTTGTCCCTGGTGAGTTTTTGGATAGTCTACAGTAAACCATCGAATATCCTCGATATTAATTTAAATCAACAAATACCGAAATCATAACTGAAATATCTCAACCAACATGAAATCTAGAAATGTCTACTTCTGATACGCTACATCAACAAAGTATCATCTATACTCGAACGATATGATCTGTAAATAAATTCTAAATACTCACAACTATAAATCCAGCTAAGTTAATCCCATTTAAATAGTGATCAAGATCTGATAAATAGAACATAAATCTCAGAATAACTCGAACTTTGAATTAGTCTATGTACAAAACCAAGCATCAAGAAAATTAGTCTCTTAATAAAGGAACATCACATCTAATACATCATCAATTTCAAATGAATTTTTATCTAAATAATTAACAATTAAAGGAATATCAAGTTCGATAAGTACTCCACATAAAATATGAATCTATCCTCAAATATGAATAAGGCCAGCTAATCAATAGATCAAATCAAGTCACTGTCTAAGATGTATCAATACTAGGCCTAAGCCAATAATGACGAATTACTAACACATGAAATGATGCTGATAAATGCTCATATCAACTGTAGGCTATCCAAAAATCACCAAGGGCAAGTCATCAGACGTGAACCTCACTTCAACGTGAAGGTTGCGTTTCAAGCTAAAATGCGGACCTTACATCCACAGAAGCACAGAGACTTCAGACACGGGCCAGAGTAAACTACGTCCAACGCGAGTCTGAGTAACTCTGCGCCCCATCCATATGAGTCTGAGTAACTCTGCGTCTAACGCAGGGTCTGAGCAACCCGCGTCCCATTTCAAGCGCAAGTCTGAGCAACTCGGCGCTCCACATCAGACGCGGCTCTGAGAACCTTGCATCCAACTTCAAACGCGGGTCTAAGCAACTCCGCGTTCTAAACTAAGATGCCCGCGTCTACAACAAGCAATGCGCGGTCCACGTCCAGCGTGAGACCTGCGTTTCTGTTGTAACTGACCCTCATTATTGGTCAATTATCTCCTCCACGTAATGTGAGAGTTAATCTCCAATATAGAGGGATTTTAGGGGACAAGAATTCCCCTATGAATCCCTATAAATAGCCTAAGGAGCTATGAGAAGAAGCAAGCTTTTTGAAAAGGAGGACGCTTTTCTGAGATTGAAAGTTGAGAATTCTCAAGCTAAAGGCTTTTTGCTTTTTTTTGAGGAGAAGGAGAAAAGGAGTAATGAGTGGACTCTAAACACTCAGTATGTTAAAAACAGAGCTCCCTCCTGATAATCTTCGAGTGCATTCTGAAGAGAAGCTGAACAGTCAGCCAGTCAATGGAGAACAGGAATCACTCCCCATCACCACACAAAGAACTCAGCCCTAAATAAAGGGGAGAACCATATCTTCTCTCCCCTTTTGTAATCGAAATTGTTCCGTTGTAATTTTTAGTCACTCAAAGAAACTTTACTTCACACCACTTTTTTGACCAAATATAAGATGGCGACTCCGCTGGGGACATCTTTCTCTACTGACAAGAACGCCGTGGTGCAAGCCGATGTCCGGCTCCTCAAGAAGACTGTAGACTCCCTCATCGTTGAATTCAACCAAGAAAAGTTTGGGGAATTCCTTTCCTCAGGCTTCGTCAGTCCCAAGGCAATCGGTAATACCGCAAAATCTCTTCGAAGAATCGCTCTTAAATCTCTTTAGAGATTACTCCTAAAGTGGCCCGCACCACTGCCCACAGCGCAAGTGGTGCGACTTCAAAAGAAGTTATGAAAACCTCTCGTGCAGCCCATGCAGTCCGCGTCAACGTCTCTTAGGAGACCCGCAGGGTGAAGGCATTGGCAAATGATTAAATTGATGGTGAAGATCAATACCGCCATCCTTCTCCTCTCCAAACTCAACAATTCCAGGTTGCCGAGGGGTTCCCAATAATCCCTGCGGCTTAACCAGAATGCTGAACATCGACAAAGGCGTCATGCTCATCGACAACAAATTGAAGATTCTGCAGAAGCAATATATTCTGCAGATTCAGAATGCGAGGTTCATAACTGCATTTCTTTTAAGCAATGCGAGGGTCGTGCTTCTATTTCAGAATGTGAGTCCCGCGTTCTCTAACAACATGAGGTCCGCGTCAAACGCGAGACCCATGGCCTATCAACTCCAAAATGCGAGGCCCGCGTTCTGCCTGTCTCAGAATGTGAGGCCCGTGTTTTAACGCAACACGATGGTCGCATTTAATAAAGCAATGTGAAACCCGCATTCAGCATTGCATGTCTTCAAGACATAAGATGCCAAAAAGCCCTTACTTTCAGGGGTTCGAGACTAGCTCCTCAGACGCTCCCTCGACAGATCTGAGGGACTACCTGACAAGGAAGAGGAGCGTCCATCAAATTGCCCCTCGATGTCACTGCGAGCAACTTATCTCAGCAGTACTCTCTGATTGCCACTGTGGCTTTTAGACAAATATACCTTCAATTTATAGCAGGTGGTCAGTGGCCTCAAAATCAGCCAAGATACGACGATCCCGCAAGAAAAAATCATTCTCCGATGTCGAGTACCTAGAAGTGATTGCAAGCATGGCGGGGCCAACTTCCACACCAAGCAAGTCCAAGGGGAAGCTGTTGGTCCCGAGATGATGCCAATTGTGGATCTAAAATATACGAGTCAACACTCACAAGAATATTAGTATAAAGAAATAAATGTACTTGCACATAAAGAAAACAAATCACAGAAAAGATAACAATCGCAAACACGAGTGATTTATCCTGGTTCGGTCCTCGTGACCTAAATCCAGTCCCAAGCCTCCCGCTTGAGATTTTCCTTTATCCTTGACTTTGTACACCCAAAATCAATACCTCGCACACCACTTGACAAATCTCCTTTGCCAAATGTGTACAACTCTTCTTACAAACCAAGAAGACAAACACCTTGTACAACCTCTCTTCTACACCAAGAAGATACTCTTGTACAATGATTCCTTTGAGTGATTACAACCTTCCTATAAGCCTTGATTCAGTATGTGATCATGGACAAGGGCTATTATAGATGAACTTTCAGAGATCTTCAGAAAAGAGTAAGAATTGGTGAAGAACTGGAAGTGGGAACAGTTTTCAGAGAACCAGAATATTTTTCAGGATTTTTGGTCAGAAAACTATAGATTTTAATTGGTATTTTAGCCTAAGATAACAACTCTATTTATAGCTGAACTCTAGGGTTAGTTAGGGTAGTTATTAGGACCATTTTGAATATTCAAACGTTGGATAACGTTGAAGAAAATATCAGAAAACAGAAACTGTCCAACAGCCAGAAACTGCCATTAGTCGACTTGAGATATGAGTTAGTCGACTAGGGTAGGCAAATTTCTCAAGGTTAGTCGACTATAGAAAAGACCAAGTCGACTAGGTCATGATAAACTCAAACGACAAGTTTCTGAAAACTGAACCAAGTCGACCACAACTATATTATAAGTCGACTAGGCCAGGTATTAGTCGACTAGGTATCATGTAAGTCGACTAGAAGTGACAAACAGAGAGTTGGGATCTTTCAGGACAAAAGACTAGTCGACTAGGGAAATGGTCAAGTCGACTATACTATGTATAAGTCGACTTGCAAAGACTATAAGTCGACTAAGAGACTATGATATGTGTGTGTCAAGGCTTTTAACATGCTATCAACAATTACAATACATATCATTATCAACTCCTTAGGAAGTCTTGATCATGAAGAACTCTTGAATATGCTTGTGATAGAGCTCCAAATGATATGGCTTCACAAATGTCTCATCAAAAGCAAGTCCAACATTCTCCCCCTTTTTGATGAAGACACTTTGTGTGCATGAATGCTCCCCCTGCAGAAAATAAATTATATGTTCTCCCCCTGCAGAAAATGGGTTATAACAGATATAGAAACACTTGTGTTCTCCCCCTGCAACAAATATATCATAACATGTATATATATGATAAATATTTGAAGTAATGTCCTTATCAAACTTCTTATATGGTACCTGAAAGAATAAACATTAGATGGTACCAATCATAAGAGTAAAACATTAACCTTTAAGAGACCAAACCCAATTTGAATTTGGTTTCCATCTGTTAATATACACATAATTGCATGAATTACATATATCATGTATGTATGATGCAATATAAGTTTTTTTGTCAAAAATGCTTAAGTTTTTAGGAATCCATATAAACTTATTCTTAATTCTTTTTGAAATATTATCAGACTTTACTTTTATAAAAGAATTATATGGATTACTAACATATGAAGATTTTTCAAAAAATCCAATACGATAATGATTATGTGACATCTTTTGATATGATAGCATATCATTTAATTTTTCTTCCTTGATTAAACTTAGTCACATTTTTCAAAATCTCTTCATATTTCATTTTGAAAACTGATATGTCTTTATCTAAAACTGAAATCCTTTCATTTAAAGACAAAGTTTCCTTTTAAGCAAAAATATTTTCTTTTATAAAATTCTCATTATCCTTTTTCAATGATGATATAACTTTTCCAAACTCATCTTTTTGAAAATTTATAGAAGAAACTTGAGAGACATAACATGAATTTTCTTTGAAAAGTTTTTCATTTTCCTTTAATAAAACTTTATTCTTCATTTTTTATTCTTTAGATCATTGAATAATTCATGGAATGCATCTAAAATCAAGTATTATCATTATATTATACCTCATCTTCTTCTAGCGCCATGTAACAGATGTTGGCATGTTCAGTGGTTTCTTCTTCGTCAGAGGAAGAGGAATCACTGTTTTCCCATAATGCTTGGTAGTCTTTCTTCTTTCTGAACTTTTTGCTCTTGAATTTATCTTTGTTTTTGAGCAATGGGCAATCCTTCTTCATATGACCTATTTTATTGCAATTAAAACATTTAAATTTATCTTGCTTTAAGAATCTTCTGAATTTTCTTGAAAGCATTGCCATCTCCTCTTCATCGTCATCTGAATTGTCCGTGTCTGAGGATGCATGGAAGGCAAGTTCTTTCTTCTTTGAGAGAGATTGTTGTTCATCCTTCTTTCTTTCTTCGAGTTGCACTTCATATGCCATTAGATTACCAATAAGGTTTTCTAACGGCATAGTTGAGCGATCATTCGCTTCTTCGATTGCGGTTGTCTTCTTCTCCCAATCTGAAGTGAGTGCACGAAGGATCTTGCGAACTTTTTCGACTTGGGTGTATTCCTTTCCAAGGGATGCTAAGGAATGGTAATGTCGGTGAATCTTGTAACCATTTCTGAAATAGTTTCATTCTCCTTCATTTTGAATAGTTCAAACCTGTGGACAAGAATAGAAATCTTAGATTCTTTAAGCTTATTTGTGCCTTCATGTGTTACCTGAAGAGTGTGCCATATTTGATTTGCAGAAGTGGTTGTTGATACACGGTTGAATTCTTCTTTGGTTAAGGCACAGAATAAAGCATTCATCGCTTTGGCGTCAAGGTTCGCATTCCTCTTTTGATCATCACTCCAAGCGTCGTAGTGGGTAGTCGGCTTGGTGTACGGTGCTTCTACGATGTTCCAAAGTTCGTAGTTGAGCGATTGCAAGTAGATCTTCATTCTACACTTCCAATAGTTGTAGTTGGATCCGTCAAATAGCGGTGGAGTTGTGTAGAATGTCCTTCTTTGAATTGTGACGAAGGGAACTCCGTTGCCATCCTTGTAGATTGTTGACTAGGTATGCAGGGCTTGTATGCCGGGCCGGGCTCTGATACCAAATGTGAAATCACCTAGGGGGGTGAATAGGTGATAATGCTAATCTAATGAACTAAATGCGGAATTTAAAAAATAATTGCAATTACACTTAATGCAACCAATATGCACACACAACCAAGCCAAGCATATAAATATGAATGATCAATATGAAATAATGCAAGGCACAATACAAAGAGAGAGAGAGAGAGAGAGTAAGAGTCAATGGATCAAGCGCAAACAACAAGATTTGTTTCGAGGTTCGAGCCCAGCTCTACATCCCCGCCTTCACCCAGAAGGATTTCGAATCCACTAGCTTGTCCACAAAGGACTCCCACACAGGGAACCTCCACTGAGGAATTGGGGGCAATACAATAACTAGGAGTATCCAACTCCTCTCTTTACAATCACAACCTCTCACTAGAGGCAAAACACCAAGCCAACCAAAACAATCACCTCACAACTTGAGGGATAAGCACAAAGCTACACAAGGATCACCTCACAACTAGAGGGATGCAACCCACTTGCACAACCTCCTCAACACTATGAGGGAAAGGCACAAAGTCAAGCAAAAATAGGGTTTACAACTTGGTGATCAAAAGATCACAAACCAATCTCTTTGTCCCACAAACACAAAGACCCTATAGATAGGATAGAATGAAGCTCAAGTGTGGATTGTTTAAAATAAAGAAAAATCACTGGGAAATCTCCACAAAGATATAGAATGATTAGACCAAAACAAATTCCCAAAAGACTATTTTTCTTTGAAATAATGAAATACTTTTAAAAACAATAAAGATTGATCTTTTTGGCACAAAGAAACTCTTTTCAAACTTGTATAAACACTAGAGAAAGCTCAGAAATTTAGCCCAAAAATTCTTAATAAAAACTGGTCACAAATGGGGTTTTTATAACCTCTTTAAAAATATAGCCGTTGGCAGCAGAAATTGCCAGAAATGGCCTTACGGTCGACCGGCTGGTCGACCGGCCAACGGTCAATTTTGACCTTTTGCTGCTAACGGTCGACCGCCGGTCGACCGGCTCCTGAACCAGAGAGCAACGACTCTCTGGCCGGTCGACCGCTCGGTCGACGGAGCAAACCCGAGAGTGGGTTGCTCTCAGTCGGTCGACCGGTCGGTCGATCGGTCGACTGACACGACTACGTGCACAATCTTGTGCACGTCTGGTCGACCACTACGGTCGACCGGCTCCTGGTCCGGTCGACCGTTACGGTCGACCGCCAGAACCTGGCAGCCAATAAATGGGACTGAAAAACTGGATTTTTCAAGTTAAAAAATTCCCATAAAATCTCTAAAAATTTACAAAAATAGTTTTATCATTATACATTGATAAACAAACTTGTGTGAAAAATTTCAACACAAATTTTAAACATTTTGAACCATTTTTGGACTAATAAATTTTGCCGAAAACCAAAACCTATTTTTTTCTAAACTTAGATTTTTCAATCGAAAATCTGATTTTTTCAAAACTCATTCAAATACAAAAACATGATATTTAAATACTTTGAAGCATGATGCATGTGGATAGAAATCCAATATACATGAAACATATACATATCATAGTTTTGACTTTATTTCCAAAAATATGTTTTTTTAAAACACAAAACCTAAAAACACATGAATAGGTATATCAAATTAAGTTTGTCTAGGATATGAAGCATACATGTATATAGAACATATCTAATATACATAAACACATGTAAAGTTGTTTTGATACTTATCTATTCATGAAAACTAAGATCGGTTAAACCAATCAAACCGAAAACCAAAATCAAAACATGAAACATGTGTGTGTTGTGAACTTGAGCATATCATACTATTCTAATCTTTACAAATGGATCTAAACACAAAACTAAACTAGGTACCGAGGTCTTCTTGTAGAGCGCCGTCCCCAAGCCGACTCGATCCAAAACTCCTTCCACCAGCTTGACTCCAACGAGTGCTATATATGATCTTGATGCTCGGGCTCTGGAATCACCATGTGAAAGCTTCCAAACCATCTTTGTTGAAGCTAATCATCAACTAATATCTTGGTAAATGATCTGAAACTAAACATCACAAGATTATTAGTAAACATAACTACATGAGTTAATCATCATCAAAACTAGAGTGGAAGGCCTCTGGGCCAACAATCTCCTCCTTTTTGATGATGACAAAACTCATGGAGTTATATATGCATGGATTAAAGTTAAGCTTCAAAGAAGCTCCCCCTTAACTCATGCTTAACAATAAACAATAAATATATAATGAATATTAAACATGAAAATGTATAGACATGCATAAAACAAGATACCAAATATAAAAGCATGTTCTTGATACCAAACATGAAATGCATCAATATGCATAAAACATAAAACAAGCTCTTTGATACCAATAAAAATCAAACTAACCAAACTATGTTCTTAAAACTATGTTCTTAAAATAAATACTCTTGATACCAATACTTGATACCAACAAAAACATGCATAATCATAGAAACATGCATATAAACTCAAATTCTTCTCCCCCTTTTTGTCAATCATCAACAAAGGGGTTAAAGTAAAAACAAAACTAACAAATTCTTCTCCCCTTTTGTCCGAAACAAAAGATCAATAAAGGGGTGACAAATAAACAATAAAACATATTCTTCCAACATGATACCAATTAAAACATATCAATATATACCAATTGAAAGTACACAAAAATCTTGATACCAATTGTGAGTAAACAAATAAGCATCTTGATACCAATAGTAAGTAATTTTCATTTTGAACATATAATACCAAAAATAATCATAAAGTGTGGGAGTGAAACATCAAGGTAAACAAAATACCAATTGAAAGATAAAATACGAATTTTCTCCCCCTTTATGAAATGCCAAAAAAAAAAATGATGCATAAACTTGTGTTAGGATACCAATTGAAAAACTAATCAATTGAAACATGATATGCATTAAAACTCAAGCTTAGCATGATCAACATTTGTGCTCGAAAATATAGAGATATAATAAGCACAAATAAAACATATATATGAGTATACAAGAAGAAAGTCAATATGATACCAATTGAAACGATCCAATGATACCAATTGAAACAACAATACGATCAAGTGTATACCTCATATAACCTACCACCCATTTCATGCTCATGTTTAAATAGATTTTCAATAAAATATACAAGGCATGGTCGCCCATCCAACCGCCCGTCGAAGGTAGGGTTTTCAAAAATAGGTTTGAAAATATAGTATGTTTGAAAAAACTCTACCAAATAAAGAATATTGAAACTAGTTAAATGGAAAACTTGTAAACTAGTACGAAATCCTTCAAGTAAGGAATAAAACAAAAGTATATTTTATGAAAACTATGTAAATCACATGATAGCCAACACTCAAGATCAAATGAAGCATGAATATGACTCATGAAAACAAAACTTGAGTAAACAATAAAGGTGAGTTTTCAAATAAAATGTGAAGAACATAATCATGAAAGATAGTCAATAAGCTCATGTGAAATTCCTTTAAACATGAAAAACTAAATTTTTATTAGAAACAATTTATAGTTCAAGGTATATGTATGTTTTGACAAAACAAAAAGTATACATACATATCCCTAAACACAATTTGAGTCCATAATAAAGATTTGCATGAAAAGCAAATGACTCAAGGGGTATACATGTATATCTTAAGGTTTAGCAAAATAAACATATACATGAAGTGAAAACACATGAACATGAAAACGTGGATAAAATAGGAATACAAGTCAAATGCATGAATCATCAAAACTAGACTATACTAGCACATCTAATGGGTACAAATGAGCGTTCAAGTACAAAAACATATAAATGATCTATTTGTAACCCACTATATGTACAAGTATATATATCCTAGTTTTAATGAAAACTAACATTTAAACATGTAATTAAATCATGAAGCATAAAATAAGACATAAATCAACATGATAAATAAATATGATCATTATGTAAATTCACATGCTATTAGAGTTATGATATACATAATAGCTAAACATATGTGAGAACACAAAGAATGATCCATATGAACATGATTGATCTCAAAAGCTATACATGTATGTCAATGGTCTAATAATCATGGTATTTAACATACTAATCAAAACATAAAGCATCAAATAAGAATCATAAACATCCTATGATCATTATGTTTATACACATGCATTAGATCTAGGACATACATATTAGTTTAAAACAAAGTGAGAACACAATGATATAAGTCCATATTAAACATGGGTGTCTCAAATAACTAACATGTATATCACTAATCTAATTGACATGGCATAATCATAATAATCAATAAACAAAACATGCTATAATCGATGAACATGAAAAGCATGCAAATATAAACGGGAGTTAGAGATCTATACCAAAACCAATGAAGGCACTTCTCTAGTTCTCCAAACCAAGGTGGTCCTCCCACCAAACCTTCCTTGAAAGTGATGCATCCAAATGGTCATCATGAAGCTCGGAACGCATCCACTCCAAGGTACCGCTACTCTCACGTCATGTGAGAGCCCACACCTACATCAAATACAATAGGGGTGGTCTTTGGTACCCATACTCTTTTGGGTCCATGGGGGTTAGTCCCTTTCCTAACCCAAACAAAATTATTTGCTAAAATTTCATCATGTATTCTATCATAGCAAAATCTAACAAGGTGGCCCTTACGTCCACAATGCGTACAAGTGTACACATGAGCATACAAAGTGTGATGGGTGTGTATGTGAGGAGCATGTGTATGCCGTGGAGGGTGTGCATGCAAAGATGAAACTTGTTTCTTTCGAACCAAGGATTCCAAGCGTGTATGATTTAAAGCACATTGGCTCAAAGTGGAGCCCAAACAATCAACACTTTTCTTCAAAACATTTATATCATTTTCAATACTAGAAGATAAAGTGGAGCATGCAATAGATGTGCTTGGTGAAGCTAACTAGCATGGCAAACATGTGAGTCTATATCAATTTTTAAAGATTCATTTTTCTTTAAAACTAAATCTAATTCTTTGTGATGAAATCAATTTCATTTTTCAAAGAATGATTATCTTTTAAAATAAAATCTAATTTTGAAGACAAAACTTCATTGTTTTTCAAAACATCATCAATATCATTTTTACTTTTCAAAAATTCATTTTCCTTTAGGGTAAGGTCTAGTTGAGATTTAAGTGAGTCACGTTCACTAGCAATCTCTTCTTCTCTTGCAAAATCAATTCAAAACTTGAACACAAATCCTTATATTCTTCTTTTAGTTCAAAATTTTTCTTTTTCAAAAGGTCATGTTTTCCAAAAAAATTTCAAGCTTTGTAGCAAGTTCTACATTTAAGGTTTGTACTTCTAAACACCCATAGCAATAGGAACTAGAGCTATCATCTAGTTGAGATTCTGATTGTACCTCAAGGGAGTCATTCCCTTGGACCATGAGGCAACGCTCGTCGGACTTGTCTCTCCTAGGTCTCATCTTATCGATAATCTTTGGTAGCTTGGGAGAAGTCAAAATGCTCCAAACTGCAAAAGCTGAATCATAGTGAGCAAACACATATAAAAGATCTTTATCAAGAGATGCTCTAAGTATCTTAAGGGCTAGTGCATTGGCCTTTCTATGCTTGCTATCATTGAGGTAGGATTCTTTAGTAGTGGCATGATAAACTTTATGTCCTAGGGTTTTCAAATGACAACTCATCTTGGGCTTCCAAATATCAAGTCTAGAAATATCAAACATAGGAGGGCTATCCATGAGTGCAAACTATATGTGTGCAAATGTAAATGAAGATTAGCAAACCAAGATCTCACTCCTAGGTGGTTAAACCTAAATATCAGGAGCGTAGGCTCTGATACCAAATGAAATCACCTAGAGGGGGGGTGAATAGGTGATAATGCTAATCTAATGAACTAAATGCGGAATTTAAAAAATAATTGCAATTACATTTAATGCAACCAATAAATGATGCACACATAACCAAGCCAAGCATATAAATATGAATGATCAATATGAAATAATGCAAGGCACAATACAGAGAGAGAGAGAGTAAGAGTCAATGGATCAAGCGCAAACAACAAGATTTGTTTTGAGGTTCGAGCACCCAGCTCTACATCCCCGCCTTCACCCAGAAGGATTTCGAATCCACTAGCTTGTCCACAAAGGACTCCCACACAGGGAACCTCCACCGAGGATTTGGGGCAATATAATAACTAGGAGTACCCAACTCCTCTCTTTACAACCACAACCTCTCACTAGAGGCAAAGCACCAAGCCAACTAAAACAATCAACTCACAACTTGAGGGATAAGTACAAAGCTACACAAGGATCACCTCACAACTAGAGGGATGCAACCCACTTGCACAACCTCCTCAACACTATGAGGGAAAGGCACAATGCCAAGCAAAAATAGGGTTTACAACTTGGTGATCAAAAGATCACAAAAACCAATCTCTTTTTCCCACAAACACAAAGACCCTATAGATAGGATAGAATGAAGCTCAAGTGTGGAATGTTTAAAACAAGAAAAATCACTTAGGAAATCTCCACAAAGATATAGAATGATTAGACCAAAACAAATTCCCAAAAGACTATTTTTCTTTGAAATAATGAAACACTTTTAAAAATAATAAAGATTGATCTTTTTGGCACAAAGAAACTCTTTTCAAACTTGTATAAACACTAGAGAAAGCTCAGAAATTTTAGCCCAAAAATTCTTAATAAAAACTGGTCACAAATGGGGTTTTTATAGCCTCTTTAAAAATATAGCCGTTGGGAGCAGAAATTGCCAGAAATGGCCTTACGGTCGACCGGCCGGTCGACCGGCCAACGGTCAATTTTTGACTGTTTGCTGCTACCGGTCGACCGCCGGCCCGGCGACCGGCTCCTGAACCAGAGAGCAACGGCTCTCTGGCTGGTCGACCGCTCGGTCGACCGGAGCAAACCCGAGAGTGGGTTGCTCTCAGTCGGTCGACCGGTCGGTCAATCGGTCGACTGACACGGCTATGTGCACAATCGTGTGCACGTCCGGTCGACCGCTACGGTCGACCGGCTCCTGGTCTGGTCGACCGTTATGGTCGACCGCCAGAGCCTGGCAGCCAATAAATGGGACTGAAAAACTGGATTTTTAAAGTCTTAAAAATTCCCATAAAATCTCTAAAAATTTACAAAAATAGTTTATCATTATACATTGATAAACTAACTTGTGTGAAAAATTTCAACACAAATTTTAAACATTTTGAACCATTTTTGTGACTAATAAATTTTGCCGAAAATCAAAACCTTTTTTTCTAAACTTAGATTTTTCAATCGGAAATCTGATTTTTTCAAAACTCATTCAAATACAAAAACATGATATTTAAATACTCTGAAGCATGATGCATATGGATAGAAATCCAATATACATGAAACATATACATATCATAGTTTTTGACTTTATTTCCAAAAATATGTTTTGTTAAAACACAAAACCTAAAACACATGAATAGGTATATCAAATTAAGTTTGTCTAGGATATGAAGCATACATGTATACAGAACATATCTAATATACATAAACACATGTAAAGTTGTTTTGATACTTATCTATTCATGAAAACTAAGATCGGTTAAACCAATCAAACCGAAAACCAAAATCAAAACATGAAACATGTGTGTGTTGTAAACTTGAGCATATCATACTATTCTAATCTTTACAAATGGATCTAAACACAAAACTAAACTAGGTACCGAGGTCTTCTTGTAGAGCGCCGTCTCCAAGCCGACTCGATCCAAAACTCCTTCCACCGAGCTTGACTCCAACGAGTGCTATACATGATCTTGATGCTCGGGCTCTGGAATCACCATGTGAAAGCTTCCAAACGATCTTTGTTGAAGCTAATCACCAACTAATATCTTGATAAATGATCTGAAACTAAACATCACAAGATTATTAGTAAACATAACTACATGAGTTAATCATCATCAAAACTAGAGTGGAAGGCCTCTGGGTCAACAAAATGTTGGTCCCGAGATGATGCCAATTGTGGATCTAAAATATACGAGTCAACACTCACAAGAATATTAGTATAAAGAAATAAATATACTTGCACATAAAGAAAAACAAATCACAGAAAAGATAATAATCGCAAATACGAGTGATTTATTCTGGTTTGGTCCTCGTGACATGCATCCAGTCCCCAAGCATCCCGCTTGAGATTTTCCTTTATCCTTGACTTTGTACACCCAAAATCAACACCTTACACACCACTTGACAAATTCCCTTTGCCAAATGTGTACAACTCTTCTTACAAACCAAGAAGACAAACACCTTGTATAACCTCTCTTCTACACCAAGAAGATGCTCTTGTACAATGATTCCTTTGAGTGATTACAACCTTTCCTATAAGCCTTGATTCAGTATGTGATCGTGGACAAGGGCTATTATAGGTGAACTTTCAGAGATCTTTAGAAAAGAGTAGGAATTGGTGAAGAACTGGAAGTGGGAACAGTTTTCAGAGAACCAGAATATTTTTTAGAATTTTTTTGTCAGAAAACTATAGATTTTAATTGGTATTTTAGCCTAAGATAACAACCCTATTTATAGTTGAACTCTAGGGTTAGTTAGGGTAGTTATTAGGACCATTTTGAATATTCAAACCTTGGATAACGTTGAAGAAAATACCAGAAAACATAAACTGTCCAATAGTCAGAAACTGCCATTAGTCCACTTGAGATATGGGTTAGTCAACTAGGGTAGGCAAATTTCTCAAGGTTAGTCGACTATAGAAAAGACCAAGTCGACTAGGTCATGATAAACTCAAACGACAAGTTTCTGAAAACTGAACCAAGTCGACCACAACTATATTATAAGTCGACTAGGCCAGGTATTAGTCGACTAGGTATCCTGTTAAGTCGACTAGAAGTGACAAACAGAGAGTTGGGATCTTTCAGGACAAAAGACTAGTCGACTAGGGAAATGGTCAAGTCGACTATACTATGTATAAGTCGACTTGCAAAGACTATAAGTCGACTAAGAGACTATGATATGTATGTGTGTGTGTCAAGGCTTTTAACATGCTATCAACAATTACAATACATATCATTATCAACTCTCCTTGGGAAGTCTTGATCATGAAGAACTCTTGAATATGCTTGTGATAGAGCTCCAAATGATATGGCTTCACAAATGTCTCATCTAAAGCAAGTTCTAACAGAAGCAATTGGCTGTTAGTTCAGAGGAGTCGGATGTTGATCGGTCTCCAGGTTTGAATGATACTCTTGCCGAACCTGAAGGGGTCTACTGACATACTCGGACCCACACAGGAACGATCGCCCCCGTTGACTACAGTCTATTAGACAGGGGGATTGAGGTGAATAATGAGCACTCCGCCATCATCAGATATTGGTCTTCAAATTTCAGTTCGGAGACAACCGCCTTTGCTTACATGGCGGGCACTCCCGAAGAGGTAGCCAAGTGATTCGAAGAGCAGGCCCGAATGCAAAGGGAACAATTTGATATGATTCAAACTCAGCAAGAATCTATCGACACCCTTAAGCAGATGTTGTCACAACTGCTTAAGGATAAAAAGAAACTGAAGGCTAAAACTCCTTTCAAGAAGTCTAAAGGCAACCTTTCCAGAAGTCTAAAGGCAAACAAAAGGAGGGAGAGCTCATCTTCTGCACATGCCAAGAATGACGAGCATTCCAACTCTGAGCCACCCAAATCTTCATCTGAAGAGGAGGATAACTCAGAGAACGGGAGTAGCCATTCCAAGAGGATGAGCAATTTGGAGTAATGCCTGAGGCTCTTGCTAACCGAGACGGTCTCTAAGATATGGGGACAGTCCGACCCTACCCAGCAGAGTGGAACACGGCTCCCTACCCCCCTAAATTTAAGGCACCGACCTTTCATACTTTCGATGGTAAAGGGTCACTGAACCAACACATATACTATTTAAATCTCAAACTGGAAATGTAGTATCAAATGATGCCATCATGGCTCATTTGTTCATTGGCACTCTCAAGGGAGTCGCTTTTGAATGGTTCATGAAACTTTTTGCCAACTCGATTAAAATATGGGCCGACTTCGAGAAATTATTTCTGGCTCGTTTCTTTGAAGACGATACAGAAATCTCAGTGCCAACTCTCCTTGCAGCCAAGCAGAAGAAAGGAGAGTCTACCAAAACTTTCGTCGAGAGATTTTAGAGCATGACACTCTATTATCCCAGCGGCATAACCCAATCTACACTGGTTGAGACATGTCGTCATAATCTGCAAACCTCCCTAGTCGCTCAAACGGAAGTGGCAGAATGTCGCACTTGAAAGCAGTTGGTGCTACAAGGCGAAGGGCTGAAAAAAAAGACAGCAAACTGAGACTCGACAAGTCAATGTGACACACATCAGAGTCGCCTTCTCAGCCGAGAAGAAGAGATACATGGCAACAGAAGTTAAATCACCTTCAAAGACCCAGTCAGTCAGAGGAGGAATGGCTTTCAGTTAGGCACGTGCTAATAAATCATATTCCTTCACGGATGAGCACGTGGTCTCTCTGTTCAAGTTACTTCAAAAGAGTAACATGCTCAAACTTTTAGAGATCAGATGCCCTGAAGAGGTGGGGAAGACTGATAATCCCAACTACTATTTTTATCACAGGATGCTGGGGCACCTACCAAGAACTGCAACATCTATAAAGATGTCCTTCAGGGCTTTGATCGATGCAGAGGTGTTAAAGCTTCATCTAGAACAAAAGAAGGTAACCGCCAATATGATAGCCACGTCACCTATTCAATTTGGACGAGATCTCCTATTAGCACCAACTGGAGTGGTTCCCATCCCGAAAGGAGAGCTAAGAGTGATCAATACTTATCCTCACAATCAGAGGGAGAAGGGTCTGATTTCTGTCCCTACTCTTCAAGAAGAGACAATGTGAGTCCATCTTGACATTGTCAAAGGCCAGCAGTAGACGACTGTCACAAGTAGGAAGTCTAAAGGCAAGGCTAAAGCTTCCTTCAGTAATGTGGTGAGTATCTCTACAAGAGAACTTGAGGAAGACGACACCTTCGTTACTAGTTCGGGAGACGAGGAATCCGCGTTTGCTGCTGACACGGGCATACCTCCCACATCAAAGACTCGATCTAGCAAGCAGTACCTAAAATAGTATAGCGAGCCAGTAATAAACTCCCCACAGCCAGCTGAGGAAGTAATCGAGCAGTCCACGAGGCCATCCGTGAAAAAGCAGAAAGAGCTTTGGTATGTCAAAGGTCTTCCGAAAAGCGGTGCGGGTCCATCAACTCCTTTCCGTTTTGATGTCTTGGCTCAACTAGCTAACATCCCTACTCGAATCACTCTCTATGAGCTCTTAAGGCTTTCCAAGTCTTCAAAGGATGCTCTGAGAGAAGCATTAGCAGACGCAGAGGTTTTCGCAACCCAGATTCCTACATATATGAAGAGGAAGACATCAACCATTATCACCATACCTCAAAACAGTTTTCCTGCATCACCTAATCACAACATTGAAAATTGGTGTCACATTCATCTTCAAGTTCAATCTCATTGAAATGAAAATTTACCAATTTGTCAATGAGTTGATATTGGTCAAGTTCAAAATTATGTGGTGAAATTGAATCTTGGTTAAAATCTCCAAGATACTTTGATTCTTCATCAATATGGCTAGGAGAATCAGGAATGGTCAAATATGTGTTAGGTAGAGTTTTCTCATTCCTATCATTAATTGTGTTGATTAAATGACTCACTTTTGCTTCTAACCTATTGAGATATTGGAGACAATCTGTTTGGGATTGAATAGTTTAATTTGGGGACTAAATCATGAATTCCATACTCTTTTCTAAGTCAACATGTTCTTCTTTTTGTGTTTAGACTTGGAAATTAGAGTAAGAATCTTGGATTTGAAAATTGTTTGGAAGAATTGAGTCCATTATGATTTGTACTTGTCGTGTGGACTCAAGGAAGGCTTCAAAAGTTTTTTCTAAAAAAGATTTTTCTTTATAAGTTTGTCTTGGTATGGAGTATATGAAGCTGTTTGTTGGTAAGGTTATTGATAGTAAGACTCGGGGAGTGTATCCCCACTGACTCGGTGAAGAGTGGTGATGATTATCCCATTCTTATTCATAATACTGGGGATTGGGACATATATTGATTCGAATAAGACCAATCTGACATACTTGGTTGGTTAGAGTTAAAGTTGTGTAATGTCGGGTTGGTAATATCTGAATTGAAAGAGATTGGAGTGAAATATGAATTTGAGTTATAACCAGAATAATTGTAATTATAATCCATTTTCACAAGAACAAACAAAAACAAACAAATAAACAAACAAGAAAATAAAGAAAAATCTAGCGGTAGAGCTTAGATAGATGATTCCTAACTGTTAATTATCCACAGGAGGTATATTGCAGAAGCTGACCACAAGTTAATCGGCCAGGTAGGGGCAAGATTGGTGGGAGGTATCTGTGCCTAAGCAATTGGCCTAATTATTCCAAACCATCAGCCTTTGAGGTTTCGCCCTTCAATTCCTAACCTTCGACACCGATTTGGTAAGAGTCAACTTCTAACAACTTTTCCCTTAGGACAATTCCTATTTGAGTCCGAGATGTCCCTAGAGCCAATGTCTACTCAATTTTAAGTTAGGATAGGTTAGTGAGTGAGGAGATAGTTTGTAGGCTAAGGGAGGGTAATGACTTCCCCACCTTATCTTGTTTAAGGATATGTCCGTAATCTTTTCACTGCAGTATACAAGTATAAAGCAAAAGATAACATTCAAGCAATATACATACAAGTGTGTTTTCTAAGCTATATACAATGCAGATGTACCTTTTCTCTAGCACTCTTCAATAATAATGTAAGAAAACGAAATAGACAGGCACCCTAAGATGCAAAAGTCTAAACATTCTTTAGCATTTACAAAGCAACAATTACTGTTGATTAAATATACAGAGTGAGTTAAACAGATAAACTAATAGCTGCAATGATTTAAATATCTGAAAATCAAGCAATCTGTAAGAAACTACAGTTAATAGTACATTAAAATTGTGGGCTCTGATGCTCTACCTTCTTGGGCAGAGGCACATAGTAGCATTATGTCCACTTGCAGCTCATAGTTTTCTATAATTAGCCTCTGTACATCAAAACAGAGAAGAAAAAGAGTTAAATTACTAAAGTAAATCAAGAAGAAAGAAAACTTACCGTCTCTCTCCGGCAACGGCGCCAAAATTGGTTTGATCGATTCTAACCTGTACAGAAAAATACAGACTTTCAGAATAATACTAGGTCCTTGATGTTACCGTGTAGTCTAAGGCTAATGGGTCATGATCCACAGGGAGGGACAGCGATGGAAGCTTTATAGTAAGTTTCTTCTTTAATTAACTATAATAGATTTAAGAGTTCTCTTCTCAGTTTTAAAAGAAAATAAAAATAGTTAAGAAGGAGATATAGAAGAAAAGATGGTGGTATTATTGTTATTTTTATTTATAAAAGAAAATAAAATAAAAAGAGATAAGTGTTGGTACAAAAATCAGAAATAAAAAGAGATAAAAGAAGAATATTTAAGATGGTTTTGTTAATTCAAAAGAAAAGAAAAAAGAAAAAGAATTAAAAGAGAAAGTGTTAATTGAAAATTGTTAAATTAAACTAAGAAAGAAAAATTGAAAAGAGATAAAGGAAGAAGATTTACCTCAGTTGTAAATTAACATACTGTGATTAGATGTGAAGTAATATAAAGCAAAGTAATAGAAAGAAGTACATGAATGCTTGGTTAGATTGAGTACGATGAAGAAAAGTGAAAAACTTCCATTGATTGTCACCTTCAATATAAGCTTCTTAAAGAAAAGATTATATAGTGTCATTCTATAACAACTCTTCCTCTCTTTTAATCATATAACTCTATCTAACCTAAAAATAAAATAAAAGAAAAAATAAAAATTATATTGAAGAAGAAAAGAAAAACCTAAACTAAACTAACCTAAATCTCTCTCTGGAGTGGTGTCCCTTCTGCCTTCGAGGTATAGGCGTATTTATAGGAGAAAACCAGAGGGATAGGAAGCGTATGAAGATAGGAGAGCTGGCTATTTTTGAATTTGTATCCTCCCTTTATCTCCAAACTTGATTTGATTTATCTAAAATTTTATGTAGAATTTCATTTCTGATCTGCAGCTTGTTATCGTGTTGATTGTTGAATATGATTTATCAAACGACAGATTTGAAAAGAGTGATCAATATAAGAATTTTTCCCTTTATGTCTTCTTTTTGGATCATCTTGAAGCATCAGATTTGAGTTACGGTAGCGAAAGTTATGATTAAAATACTAAAATGTATTCAGTCTGAATCTGAATTTAAATTGCTTCATCTCATCTGGTGATCTTCTCTCTATCCATTTATCCTCTTGGATTTTCAGTTTGTCTTCTAGAATTGATATCCATTTATCTTTAGCGAAACTGATAGGATTTTCAAGCAATCCATTTTCTCTTGAAATTAGATGATATTATCTTATCGGATATATCTAGTTTTCAGATAAAATAACTTCTGGAACCTTTGGATTAAAATTGCCCCCTTAATTTTCTTGATCTTTTGAATTATTTGAATTTAATTGGATAAATCTATCAATCTCTTTATTTTTTTCGTTAATTACACTGTATACCACTGAATATAAAAAATACATTAAAAAGTAGAGTTTTATTTAAAAATAAATGAAGAAAATATAACATAAGTGATACAAAATGTGCAATGCGCATGCACAATTATCAGTGATAATATCAAAGTGGTATCGCATGATCATGTGTCAATATATTAACATTGTTATAATGATTTTCAATATTATTAACATAATCGATATCATAAAGTAACTATTTACTATTATTTATTCTTAAACTCTTCACAATCACGTTGAAAATTATTTATTTCTTTATTAATCTATTTATTAAAATTATTACTTATTAATCCAGATTGTCTTTAATCCACCGTTTGATATCTACTCGATATTTAGATAATTCACTCATATTATATATTAATCAAGAAATAAAATAAATTATTATTTATCAATTATGTTTAATGAGCAATCATACATATTCTAATTACATTAATTTACCAATAGCTAATTTAATATTTATAGTGATTTCCGATAATCATGTTTTAAATAAAGCAATCAATTTATTTAACATGATAAAATATAATTTATTAAATAAAAACACTTATGTAGGTATTATAGGAATGTAGCTCATCTTTCTACGATCGCAACGGCTCAAGAATCGTCCAGATCGGACCCTGGATGCTCAAGATATTGTCGAAACACTAAAATCATTAACAATAGGTTAAAAATATAATTAATAATGTTTAAAATGTAACAAATGTTGTTTAATAGGGTTTTTTATGTAAATCACCTTTATTTAATTTAGAAGCGGGTTTGGGTTGCTAACGGGATCAAATAACCCAACCCAATAGACTTAAGTGAGATGGGTTGGTGGGTTAACGGGTTTTGGTTATGAGTTTTGGGTTATTGGGTCTTAGATCCAATAAAGATAGAGAGAACGATTGAAAGAGAAGCAGATGGAGAGGAAGGACAAGGGGGTGCTGGTCTAGTCAACCAGCGGCGGCGCGGCCGGCGGCGCAGGGGAACGACGCCAGTCAGAGGTGGAGGGCGGCCGTGGTCTGAGGGAGGAGAGAGGATGAGGTAGGGGTGTTGATTCATGCGGGTGCGGTGTTGGTGGTGGTGGCTTTGGCCAGAGAAGGGGTGGAGATGATGGAGGTGGAAGGAGGTGGTGGCTATGATAGAGGAGATGGTGGTGTAGAGAGGAGGAAGTGGTGTTGAGAAGTAATGGTGGAAGTGATAGGTGGTAGTGGTGGTGGTTTTGATGGTGAAAGAAGAGATGGAGATGGAGGAGATGGAGGGAAAAGGGTAGCACCGGAGTTGGCCGGAGCGTCACCGACGGTGATGGTTGTCCAAAGGAAAAAGGAGGTGGTGGTCAGCATCTTTGGAAGAAGAGGAAGAAGGAAAATGAAAGAGAGAAGTGAGAGATAAGAATTAAACTTGATATGATAAGAAATAAATAGTTGTCTCTTCAAAGCGTTGTCTCTTTAAAATGAAGCGTTTTATCCTATAGAAGAGTTGTGTCTATTTGAAATGAAGGGTTGTATCTCTTAGGAAGAAATGTGTTATTTTGAGTTCAAGAGTTGTATTTCAAGAGTCATTTAGATCTCTATATAAGGATTTATTTCGTGAGAATGTCTGCAAGAAAGTAGAAAAAGAATTGAGTGAGAATTTTATCTTCTATAAAATATTAAATAAATTTATCATTGTTGTTTCCTCTGCTCCTCCACTCAAATTTATTTTTTATTATCAAAGTAATATCAGAGAATGAAGAAGATGGCAAATGGCATGGCGCCCTTCATTATTTCCTGCCTCGTCGGAGAAAATTTTGAAAATTGGAGTATTCAAATTAAGACATTGCTAGGTTCTCAAGATGCTTTGGATGTTATAAAGAATGGCTATACTAAGCCAGAAGGAACTAATGGGTTAACAAATACCAAAAGATGACTTGAAGGACTTACAGAAGAAGGACAAGAAGGCTCTATTTTTCATCCACCAAGGTGTGGATGAATCCGTATTTGAGAAGATAGTAAATGTAACCACATCCAAGCAAGTGTGGGAGAAACTTCAAAACTCCTCTAAAGGAGCAGAGAGGATAAAGAAGGTTCGACTCCAAACACTTTGAAAGCAGTTCGAAGACCTGGAGATGAAGAACAAAGAGTCAATTTCAGACTATTTCACAAGAGTCCAGTCTATTGTGAATCAATTGCGATGAAATGACAAAACCATTGAAGATGTTCGAGTGAAGGAGAAAATACTTCGTTCTCTTGATCCAAAGTATGATTATATAGTTATTACTATTGAAGAAGCTGAAAGTACACCTAGAGGGGGGTGAATAGGTGTATGGCTAATCTAATGACAAATAATGTGAAATTTAAAAACTAATTGCAACATACTTAGTGTAACCAAAGAGTGTAGCCGAATTTCCGGTGAAGGGTTCTGGACTAACTCCCCTAAATTCCTCTGAATAAGAGTTGAGGTGCTATATGAAGCTCTCTTGGTTTAACACAAGTACGGCACATAAACAAACCCAAGCATATATACGATATGAACAATATGATTCAATGCACAATGAGAGAGAGAGAGAGAGAGTTAAGAAATAGTGGATCAAACGCAAACACAAAGATATGTTTTGAGGTTCGAGCTACTGCTCTACGTCCCCGCCTTCACACAGAAGGATTTCCACTATAACGTCCACACAAGACTTCCCACACAGCGAACCTCCACTGAGGATTTGGATAATACAAACCGGGAGTACACAACTCCTCTCTCCAACAATACAACTCTACACAAGAGGAAAGGCAAGGCAACCAAATCACCTCTATACTTAGAGGGATGGGCACTTAGCCAAATAACTATCAACCTCACACAAGAGGGATAAGGCTCAAAACCACAACTCTAACAATCGCCTCTTCACTAAGAGGGATACCAACACAACTCCACAATCACCTCTCACTAGAGGGATAACAATACAATCACCTCTCACTAGAGGGATATCACAAAGTAAGGACGGTTTACAACTCTTGGTGGTATCAACAACCACAAGCTAATTTTACCATAAAATAGATCCTAATAGATAGGATAGATAGATAAGCTCAAGTGTGAGAATGTAAAGTGTTTGAAAATGAAAACAACAAAGAAAGAAAAACACTTGGGAAAAACACAAGATATATGTTGAAATAAAGATCAAAAACCAATTCCCAAATACTCTATTTTTCTTTGATTTTTCCAACACTTTAAAATGAATAAAGATAGAACTTTTAAACCAAAAAACTCTTTAAAAACTTGTAGCTAAAACACTTCTAAAGATGAGAAAATTTGTTCTTGAAATTGTTATATAAAATAGCCCAAAGAAGTGGGTATATATAGCCCAAAACCAAAGCTGCCCGTTGGCAGCAGCAAAGGGCAATTTTGCCCTTCCGATCGACCGGCCAACGGTCATTTTTATGACCGTTGTGCCACCGGTCGACCGGTCGGTCGACAGGGACCTGGAAAAGAGAGCAGAGCTCTCTGCCGGTCGACCGGGTGGTCGACCGGGCCATTTCCAGAGAGCAGAGTTCTCTGGCGGTCGACCGACCCGGTCGACCGGCCTTCCAGCCAAAACAACCGTGCACGTTCGTGCACGTCGGTCGACCGACTTCTGCCTCGATCGACCGTCCGGTCGACCGGCAGAAGGCTAGGTCAATTTTTAGGGATAAAAATTTAGGTATTTTAACTTCCATAAAATCCCATAAAATCACATAAATTTCATAAAAATATGTTCTTGTAAGATCTTTGAAATACAAATATATGTGACAAAAATTCAACACATATTATAAACAATTTGAACTATTTTTGTGATATTGAAATTTGGCTTAAATATAAAATCGGTATTTTTCAAACTTAGATTTTTGAAATGAAAAAACCGTTTTCTCCAAAACTTATGTAAATACAAAAGCATGATATTGAAACAACTTTGAAGCATATTGTATATGGATAAAATTCAATATACATATAAAGATTTATATCTATGTTTTTGACTAGAAATCCAATATCGGTTAAACTGAAAACCAACAAACTTAAAACATGTGTGGTATTGTGAACTTGAGCATATCAACACTAATAATCTTTACAATAAGATCAAAATACTAAACTAAACACAATACCGAGGTCTTCTTGTAGAACTCCTCCTCTAAGAGACTCGATCCAAACACGATCCAACGAGCTTGACTCCAACCGAGTACTAGGTGCGATCTTGACGCGCGAGCTCTTGAATCAACATATGATAGCTCCAAAACACCTTTGTTGAAGCTAATCACCTACTAATATCTTGATCAAATATCTGAAACTAAATATCACAAGATTATTAGTAAACTATAACTACATGAGTTAATCATCAAAAACTAGAGTGAAGGGCCTCTGGGCCAACAGAAACTAAGGATCTGGAGGCCATTACCATTGATGAGCTTATGGGTTCTCTGCAAATCCATAAACAGAGAATCAATAGAAGGCAAGAGCCGATGGACAAGTTCTGTAGTCAAAGCTTAAATTGAAGGAAGAGCAGGGGAAGCCAAAAATAAAAACATAGATGATCGAAACTAAACTAACTATCAAGGCAAAGGAAGCTTCTGAGCCTGTGGGAGATCTCGAGGACGAGGACAAGGTGGAAGAAGTAGATTCACCACCATAAACTATAAAGAAACAGAGCAAAAATAAAGGTTTGTAAGAGGTCATGGAAAGAAAAAAAATTTTTGGAAGAGGAAGATATGAAAAATCTCAAATTCAATGTTACAATTGCAAGAAGCGTGGTCATTATGCTTAAAAATGTGGAATCGTGCCCCTAACCATACTGAAGGATAAAGCAGTTACATAGAAGAAGAACATGTCATTCTGCTAGCTTTCAAAGGAGAAGAAGTAAGTGAAACATGTGGTACCTTGATACAAGTGCCAGCAATCATATGTGTGGAAAGAAGAACATGTTCATGGAGCTAGATGAATCAACAAATGGCCAAATTTCATTTGGTGATTCCTCAAAGATCCCAGTAAAATAAAAGGCAAGGTTCTAATTCGATATAAGGATGGAAGTCATCAGCTTATTCTATTGTCTACTATACTCCAGACATGAAGAACAATCTCCTCAGCTTAGGGTAACTACTGGAGAAGGGATATATCATCCATATGAAAAATCTTTGCCTTTGTATCAAAGATCAAAAGAAGAGGCTAATTGCAAAAGTTCAGATGACGAAGAATCAGATGTTCCTTCTAAATATTTAAGTTGACAATGTGATGTATTTGAATGCAAATATCAAAGGTCCAATCTGGTTATGGCGAGGTATGGACATCTAAATTTTAGAGATCTCAAGTTTTTATCTAAGTAACAGTTGGTGAAAGGACTACTTTTCATCGATCACCCAGAGCAACCATGCAAAGAGTGTCTACTTGGCAAACATCATCTAATTGCTGCTAAAATGAAAGCCAGGATTGGGATTTTCAGCATATAGATGATCATACCCAAATTAGCGGGTGAACCAGCTCGGCATGTATGGTTCAATGGCCACACATTCTCTTGCTGGAAGCTAGGTACCCCGGTCGAATGTTGACCAACCAGCAGCATGCACCAGTTGAAAGCATGGTGAACCCATCAGCACCAGAATGGTCGATAAATCGCTCCCCGTAGGCCGCTCCTGGAAAATCTGGGAAGCACCTGACCAGTTGGTAGTTCACGCTGCTTTGAATCATCCTCTGAATCACAGCCATGTAACAACCTTGCAAGCTCAAATGTTTCAACTTTTGAACGAATGGCATGAAATCCTCAGATGCTTGTATTGCTGACATCAGAGACGGGCAGTGCATAACATACCATGCCACCATATAGGTGTATGGTAGTTCAATACGAGCCACATCTACAACAATGGCTTCGTGAGGAAGCGTGGGCACAACGCATCTCTTAAGCCACAACATCAAGAAGCTTGCCATAAGGCCCTGTCTGAGATTGGAATTCTGGCCTAATGGTGGAAACTTTCAAAGAGCATATCCGGCTTGAAAGTGTC
>JAVJIF010010959.1:0-72174 GCA_038442645.1 Agave tequilana | reverse complement strand
ATTCCCAATGAGTCCGATGAGCTCAATCTCATCTTTATCATTGAGTTCCTTCAATGTTGTAGCTTTCACTTCCCATGATGGAGGAAGAGCTCGGATGATCTTTCTCACCCTTTGGTCGTTGTTGAACTCTTCACCTAGAGAAGAAAGCCCATTAGTAATCTTAGTAAATTTAGTAACCATATCATCTATGGTTTCATGTTCTTGCATGCTAAAATTTTCATATTGGGACCGAAGAAGGTTATCTTGGCCTCTTCACTTGTGATGTCCCCTCATGTGTTACTAGCAAATGGGTCCAAATATTCATAGGCGGATTTGCAATGGATGACTCTAGCTATGTCATCATCATTGAGGGCTTGTAGGAGTGCATAATGAGCCCTAGCATTGGCATCAAACTCCTTGGTCTCAATTTAGGACCAAGTAGATTTCATCACCATCGGGGGCACTAAATTGTTTAGTCACGGCCTTTGCAACTCGGCTACCTAGAGATTGCAAGAAAACAGTCATCTTAACCTTCCATATGGGAAAGTAAGTCCATCAAACTTAGGGGGTGTCTTAATACCATCGGCCATGTTTACTATGTGGAAATGAATGAAATGATTAGCAATATGAGGATCTCTCTAAGGTTGTTAAGCCAAATCCTAGAGTCCAAGCTTGATACCAATTGAAATACACCTAAAGGGGGGGTGAATAGGTGTAATTGACTATCTAATGATCTTTTTTAACTGTGAAATGAGTGATGCAACAATCTCTCAAAAAACACGACTAAGAGCCGAATACCCTTGCGAGGTTCTGAACTCCTTCCTCCCAATTCCCCTTAAATGGGTTAGAGGTGCGCAATGCAAACCGTGTTGTATGAGGTGTGATTGATCAATGCCAAGTATGATGATGAAAATGAAAAGCTCACAATGTAACACAACAAGTATATCAACACAAGATTCCACAAGTAAAATAGCAAGAAGAAACAAATAAGGATTGCACAAAAAAGGTTAGTTCTCAAGCAATAAATGGAAGTGATATAAAGCAAGAAAGTAAGCAAGAAGAACGCCAAGGCAATCGCAAACAAGATGATTTGTTTCGAGGTTCGAGCCCGTTGCTCTAGTCCCCGCCTTCACCTCCGTGAAGGGTTTCCACATCCCATTAGGATCCCGTACAAGTTAGGCCTCCAAAGACCTAAAGCCCGGTAGCTTCACCTTACAAAGAAACTCCACCAAGGAGCTTGTCTCCACAGAACAAGAATACAAATAGTGATCTTTAACTAGACCACAACACTCTTTTACAAACACTCTCACTCTTTTACAACTTCACCTATAGAAGAATATGAAATTTTTGGCTCTATGAAGTGTGGTGAGAAAAGCTTCAGTGTAGAGTGATATTAGAGATCAAACAACAACTGAAAAACTAATTTTGAAAGAATGGAAATGAAAGCTTTAAACTATTTTTCTCTTTCTCTTGAAAACTATGAAAACTTGTATTTTTCTTGGTAAATAACTAAGGCCTATCCCCACTATTTATAGGGAGAGAATAGGTTAAAACTCTGATTTTTCCAGCTAATTTTGATCAGAAAAAGAGTCCCAACAACTCCTAAAAACTCTGTAAAAGAGAAAACTAAAAAACAGTTTTTCAGAAATTCCAAAAGAAAGAAAGAGCCGTTATGGCTGATGCAGGCCTACCGGTCGACTGCCGTCGACCGGGTCCCTGCTGGCAAAAGAGCCGTTGGAGCTTCGGTCGACTGCCAGTCGACCGAATCCAACAAAGGAAACACAGTTTCCTTCTATCGCGTCGACCGACCCAGTCGACCGAAAAAGATACAGAGAGCAAAACATTCTTTTTCCGGTCGACCGGTATGTAGGTCGGTCGGACCGACAGACATGCACAGCCTGTGCAGTCTGGACACAGCAGCCGGTCGACTGCCGTCGACCCGGTCTGCCTGAAATAGATATTTTTTGGGCAGAGATTTTTGATATAGAAAATTTTGTAAAAATTCTTTAAAAATCTGAAGTTAAGTGTTATGCAGAAAATAGTTTATATCATGTTTTAAACAAGTTTTTGAAGATATAAAGCTTTGAGTCCATGTATGTATAAACTAAGGCAAAACTTAGAAATAAACATTTCAAAAACAAAGGAAACATACAAAACAAGTGTGTGTGCAAATCCTAGAGCCAAATTTCACATATTCTATCTTTAACAAAACTACACTTACAAACTTCTAGGTCTTCAAGACTTCAAGATGGGCTATCTTCACTTGATCTTCAATATTGTACTTTGAGCCCAATTTGACTTGTCTTGAGTCCATGTACCTTCCTTTAGGGAAGATTTCATCTCTTAAATATATAAACCTGAAACACACTTTAAACAACAATTTATATTAGTACAAATAACTAATATGTTTTGTAATCATCAAAATACACTAAACATGGGTTTGATTGTAACCTTGGGCCAACACTATTCACCCCCCCCCCCCTCTAGGTGAACTTACAAATGGTATCAGAGCCTCGTGCTCTTGATTTGGGTCTAACAACCTTGAGTTAAAGATCCTCCTTTTTAGGCTAATCACATATTTGTACACACCCATGGACTTCATGTCACCACCCACTTTTGACATTCTTAACATCCAAATTGGAAGGTTAAGATGTCTTTGTACCTCAAGGCCCTAGGTATTCATGTTATCTTGCTACCACTAATGATTCATATATTAACAATAGCAAGTATATTGTGGCTAACTCAAAAGCCCTACATGCTTTAAGATCTACCCTAAATGATGTTTATTTATCTAGGGTGCTAATCTTGATTCGGCTTTTGTAGCTGGAACATCATCACCTCCCTTGGCGAAAAGGATCTATATTATGCCGGAAGCGATTCAGATGTTGGAAGCGACACCTCCAACAAGTGCTATATGGTCCAAGGGGATAACCCCCTTGAGTAACTACCGAATCCGAGGAGGATGATAACATGTCATATGATGAGCTCACTTCTTTTTATCAAACAATTGCTTGAGAAATATGACATGATTAAGAAAGGAAAATAAAAATTTGAAAAAGAATTTTGATTGCATGCTAAAAGAAAATGATTCATTTAGAAATAAGGTTGCATGCATTGAAAAAGAAAAAGATGATTTGTAAAATGAAAATATTTCCTTAATGTCTAAATTGAATGATTTGTGTGAAGGAAATATGATTTGAAAAATGAAATGATTTGGTGGGAAAACAAAAGGAAATTGTTTTTCAAGAAAACAACTCTTTGAAAAGAAAAAATTTTTGAAAAAGAAAAAGAAAAAGAAAAGGTTTCTAAAAAGAAAAGAACTTTTAATCACGCTTTACATGCCACCACTTCTATTGATCAAAATGAAGTTAATTTTTTGAAAAAGAAAAATTGATTGTTTTGAGTTCAACTTTGAACTCTTGTGCATTTAACCATACTAGATTGGAGTCCTTGTTTTCAAAGAAACAAACTCCACACATTCATGCACAACATCATTCATGCATTTGCTTATGTTGCACGTCACGATCATACACATTCACATAAGCATCCTAAGGTGTACAAGTGTACACATTGTGGTCGCAAAGGCCATTTAGCAAAGTTTTGTTTATGATAGGATGCATCATTTAAATTTTGCTAATCATAAAAATTTTGGGTTCCTTATAAGACTAACCCCCAAGGACCCAAAAGAAAATGGGTACCAAAAGTCCCCACCTTTTATATTTGATGTAGGTGAGGGCTCTCACATGATGTGAGAGATTTGGTGCCTTGGTGGTGGTTGCATGGACTACAAGGACATACATTTGATGCACCGCTATCAAGGAGTTTTGGTGGGATGACCACCATGCTTGGAGCTTTGGAGTTGGTAACAATTCTAAAACTCCTACTTTTTATGTACATACTTTTTACATATATCATATTCATAGCATGTTCATGTTTTATGCTTCATGTGGTAAATACTAGTTTAAATGTAGTTTTTATCAAAACTTACATGTATACATGTACAAATAGTGAGAATAAATTGATTCATATATGTTTGCACTCCATGCTCATTTGTACCCACTATATGCACATGTATAAGTTAGTTTTGATGATCTTTCATTTACACTTGTTTTACCTATTTTCATGTTTTACTTCATGTATATGCAATTTTTATTCAAATCTAATAAATATACATGTATTACCCGTAAGTCTCTTGCCTTCATGCAAATACCTTAATAGACTCTTTATTTTTGGGATATGTATGTGTATTGTTAGGATTGGATAAATCATACATATACCTAGAAATTTGTTTGTAATGAATTTTCATGATTTATTTTAATGAAATAAAATTTCATGTCTTAATAAAAAATGATATTCATGTTTGATGAGCTTCATAGACTATTTCATGAAATGCTATTTACATTACTTTTGAACACTCACACTTTATTTATTGTCATGACTTAGTTTCATGAACATATTTTTGAGCTTTATAGACTATGAGTGTAAATTTTGTGTATTTAGTTTTGTTCATAAAAATCATATGATTTATTGTATTTCGAAGGATCTTTAACTAGTTTTCAAAAATTAATTTAACTAGTTATTTATTCTTCAATGATTATGAGATATACACATGATCCTATTATTTCAATTGGTATCATTGAATCGTTTCAATTGGTATCATTTGACTCTATTTTTGTATATACTCATTTTTGTTTTCTATATATGTATGCTCTAATTTCAATTGGTATTATCCATTCTCATACATATATATGATGTTCATGTGCTTACTTTACATTTGGTATACATCTTTAAAGCACAAAGTTTATGCTAAGCTTGATCTAAAACTTTATTTTCAATTGGTAATTGACATTTTTAAGCTTATGCATGTTTTTCAATTGGTATCAAAATGCTTCAAATTGGTTATAAATTTACAATTGATATCAATATTTTTATGTAGTTGAAAAATTAAAAATTTGTAATGTTTATTACAATTTGATTATTTACTTTTGTTATCTTAAAATTTGATTTTACAAGTGATACCTTTAAAAAAAAAAGAGGGAGAAAAAATTTGTTGATTGTGTTTTTACCCCGTTGTTGATGATTGACAAAAAGGGGGAGAAGAATTTGAGGTTTATATGCATGTTGAGTAATATTTATGTTTTATGCATATATGTTTTGTTTTGCAAATAGGAGAAAAAGATTTGTTTTGTTTTATCTCCATATATTTGCATACATGTTTATGAGCTTTCATTGCATATTTATTTATTCATTATTTATGCATGAGTTAAGGGGGAGCTTCTTTGAAGCTTTACTTTAATCCATGCATATATAATTTCATGAGTTTTGTCATCATCAAAAAGGGGGAGATTGTTGGCCCAAAGGCCCATCACTCTAGTTTTGATGATGATCAACTCATGTAGTTATGTTTACTAATGATCTTGTGTTTAATTAGTGACAGATTTATGATCAAGATTTTAGTTGGTGCATATTTTCAACAAAGGATTTAAAGTCAAGTTTTGGAGCTAGCACGGTGTTTGGACCAAGTCAAGAAGGCTTCAAGTGAAGACTTCAAGAAGATGAAGACTTGTGTCTAGGTTTGATTTTGAAGATTTTATTTTTAGATAAAATGTAAAGGATAGAGTAGTTGGTGGATTGCTCAAGTATATATACACACACACTCTTGATAGATATGTTTTCATAAAAGAATTTTAGTTTTAGAAAAAGACTTTCCTTTTTTGAAAAATATCGTTTTGGTTAAAACATATAACTTTGATGATTGGTGTTTCTTGTTGGCCCAAAGGCCATTAGCCCAATATCCCGATGAATATTTTGATGATAACAAACCATATTTAGTTATGTATTTAACAATTTTATTTAAAAGAATTTCAGGTTCAAAACAAGTTGATTTGATGGCTCCACTATCAAGACTCACAAGTTTGGACGCCGCTAAAGATTTGCTTCCCAAGCCAAGCACAATAGAAAGCTTCGGAATCAAGACATTGAAGAAAAGACCAAAGATTTGTATTTTTCTTTTCTTTTAGATTTTATGTCAAAACCTAGATGTTAGAAGTAGAGTTATGGGATTATCACTTTCACAACATTTGTGGTTCATGGCTTCAAAAAGAATTTCAATTTCTATTTCCAACTTAGTTTTAGAGTTAACATATTTTTGGAAATTAGTTTTAGAAACTTTAAGTTTTGGAAAAACGATTTTTGGAAAAAAACAAGTTTTTATCAAAGAGGATCTTTATCAAAATGTTTTAACATGTTAAAGTAGTGACTTATGATCATACTCCTATTTTTATAAGGTCCAAAACCTCAACCAAAAGATCAAACCCAAAACCCAAGTTTCTGGTTTCTGCAGAGTCTGATTTTTCAGATCTGACGAAGCCGGTCGGTCGTCCGGTCGACCGACGTGCACAAGTGTACATGTGTGCACATCGGCCGACCACTCGGGTCGACCGGGCACTTTACAGTGCTCTCTGTTTGTTTGGGTCGACCGCGGCGGTCGACCGATGTCCCCCAACGGTCAGAAATATGACCGTTGGCGGTCGACCGTCTGGGTCGACCGGCAGCTGTCAGAAGTCTGACAGACTCCAACAGCTATATTTTTCTGACTGTTTTTGTTGGGATCTTCACCCAACGAAGTTCTCCACCAGTTTTACCCTATCTTCCATCCCCTATAAATAGGTGGTCACTTCAACATGATATGACAACAATTTTTACAACATTTGACAAGTGATTTTTCAAGTCTTCATTTTAGAAAAAGATTTCCAAAGCCAAAATTTTCAAACACCCTCTTGAAGCTATACCTCTACTTCACTCTAGATATTTGCACTACACAATCCCAAATTCTACATCTATATATTGGTTATAGGATTGTGCTAAGTGAGCTATTTTTGATCAAGTGTGATCATCTTTCTTCTTGAGCGAAGTTGTAGAGGCATCGGCCTCAAGCGAGCTAGTATGCTCCGGGTGGTGTTGCGGCATCACAAGTGATCGGACAAGTGTGTCCTTATTGGCGATCCAGTGGGATCAACAATAGTGGAAATCCTTCAAGTGTGAAGGCGGGGACGTAGAGCGTGGCTCAAACCTCGGAAACATATACTCGTGTTTGCGTTTGCTCGAATTTTCTCTAAACTCAAACTCCTTTATTTCTTGCACTACTTATTGTGTTTATTAGTGCTAGTCTTTTAATTTGAGCAATTTGTTAAGTAAAATTTTTAATTCCACATTATTGTCATATTTCATATAGCCATCACCTATTCACCCCCCCTCTAGGTGATTTCAATTGGTATCAGAGCCTAACCTAACTTTTGGTTTAACCACCTTAGGGAGATCCATTCATTTGGCTATATATTTGTTGCAATTATATTTGATTGTGCATTCACATTTGTATTCATGGCATCCTTGATTTTTCTAGCATCAAGTCCCCACCTAAGTTTGATGGCTTGAACTTTCCTATTTGGAAGGTCAAGATGAACCTATTTCTAAAGTCCCTAGGTGTTAGAGTAGCTAGGGCCATAACTAGAGAATTTGTAGAACCTCTCACCGATGAGAGTTCATGGTCCGAGGACACCTCCAAGGACTATGAGGCAAATGCTAGAGCCCAATATGCCTTGACCCAAGCCCTAAATGAGGATGACCTAGCTCGCATCATTAATTGCAAATCCGCATTTGAAGTTTGGAATATCTTGATTGTGACTCATGAAGGAACGTCACAAGTCAAAAGATCCAAGATTGACTTGTTACGTTCTCAATATGAGAACTTCTATATGTTTGATAATGAGAGCATTGATGACATGCTCACGCGTTTCACCAAGATTACTAATGCCTTATCTTCTTTAGGTGACACAATCGACAATGACCAAAAGATAAGGAAGATCATTAGAGCTCTTCCCAAAGCTTGGGAAGTAAAGGCTACCACCCTCAAGGAGCTCAACGATATGGAGGAGATGGACTTCTCCGGTTTCATCGGAAGTCTCAAGACACATGAGATGGAGATAAAAGTAAGAGAAGAAAGGGTGGCGCCAAAGAAGAAAGCACTCGCCTTCAAAGCCACTCCAACCATTCATGAAGAGGATGACTCATCGGAAGATTGCGATGAGGATTTTGCTATGCTCATCCGGAAGGTGGGCAAGATGTTTTACAAGAAGGGGAGGCAGAGCAACTTCCGAAGAGGGAAATCTCAAGGAAGATTTGAAAGGAAAAGAGAAGAACCCGGTTCTTACTTCCATTGTAAGAAGATCGGACATCTCATCGCCGATTGCCCCGCTCTTCAAGCCTCAACCTCCAAACATGGGCCAAAGAAGAAGAAAGCGATGGTAGCCACTTGGGATGACACGGAGTCGGAATCCGAAGAGGAAATCGACGCCGCGCACATGTGCTTCATGGCACATGGGGAGGATGCAACTAAGGTAACTCTCGACAACTCTATAGATGATGATGAGTTAACAATGGATGAGTTAGCTCAATTTTTGAAGAGTTACAACATAGATATGAGATTCTCAATCTCATAATAAAAAGTTAAAAAGGGAAAATGATACTTTGAAAAATAAATTGATATTGTAGTTAAAGAAAAAGATGATTTAGCTAAGGCTTTTAAGAATCTAAAATTTGATTTTGAAAAATATAAACTAGCTTGTAAAGGGAAAACCCCCATTGCATCACGTAACAAAAATGAATTTTTGAAAATTCAAAAACGGGTTGATGTTTTAGATTCAACTCTTAAAAAATGTGCATTTGATTTAAATAAATTTGCATCAAGATTTCCCAAGGGAGTAACCCAAGGGAAACACACTCATCATACACATGCACGAAAACATGCACACTCATATAAGCATGCATACATGTATGGTAGTGGTAGAATTTATGTTTGTATGCATTGTGGCCGCAAAGGCCATTTAGAAAAATTTTGTTATGCTAAACATAATATACCAAGTAAACATGTTTGGGTTCGCCACGGTACTAACCCTATAGGACCCAAGAAAACATGGGTACCAAAAGACCCACCAAACTTAAATGATACAGGTGGATCTTCATCCCCAAGACTTAGGGGGAGGCGGTGCCCGGGTGGTGGATGCAACAATGCCTAACGAACACATCGTCGCTTGCATCGCTATCATGGAGGCACCTTTTTTGGAGATTGCCCTCATTTGGTAACTTCTCCATTTAAAAGGTTTTAATTTTTGGTATATATGTAAATGCATAGGATTGTTAGTTTAACTTTGTGCTTCATTGCCATATGTTTATGTAAACTAACATCTCTATCATGTTTGTGTATATGCCATGCCTTTATTTTTGATATCTTGTTTTTCATGTCACATATTTTGAATGTCCACATTTTCTTTGTTTTTTGATAATATACCTATATACACATTCTTGTCAAAACTAAAATAAATTCTTTAAAAATTTCATAATTAAAGCAAATACCTTAGAGATGGCAATTGCGCGCCTCAACTCATATCTAGAGGAATCAAGAGGATGAAGTTCAGAACCCTTCACCGGGTATTCTGCTTCAACATCTCTAAAAACTTTATTTTTGTATGAAAATAAATAAATAAATAAAATGTCTTGTGTGAATTTTTGGTTGATATGATAACTTAATGAAGATTTAAAAACATATTGTTGAAATCTTGTATGTTAAATATATCCTACTTATTTGTTAAAATTTCCTTTTAATTTTTAATTTTTTTTTTTGGGCATTTGCTGTTGACAGGTTTTTGGCAAAGCCGGCCGACCGACTCTGAGTCCCGGTCGACCGACTTCGCCTGGAAGAATAGCCTTTTATTCTTCTCTATTGCCGGCCGACCCGTACGGTCGACCGCTGGATCTGTCAGTGCTCTCGGGTTTTCTGGGTCGACCGACCGGGTCGACCGCTCTGTGTTACAGAGCTCTCGGGTTTTGTGGGTCGACCGACCCGGTCGATCGTGCATCGATTTCATGCCCTAATCTGCCTATTTATAACACTTTTTTCTCTCTCTCCTCTAATTTTCTCTCCGGCGACCCAACTTCCCCTTTCTCTCAAAAATCCATTTCTCTCATTCCCACTCAAATTCATTCTAAATCCTAGTTTGATTCCCTCATTTTGTGTTAGATCTTCACTCTCAGGGCCTTCTCTCCATCAGATTTCAAGGATTTCCAGATCTAGGGTTTGGGATTCCCATTTCAGGTAAAAGTCTCATTTTATTGTAAATCTTGATCTCTAGCTTTAAGAATCTCAATCCTTTGTCAAGATTATTAGGTTTCTTTGCTGTTAGATCAAGCCCTAACTATATTTTAACCTAAAATCCTTCCATTTTCACCAAAATGTCTAAGAGATTTAGGAGTGAGAAAGGAAAAACTGTGGTTCCTTCCTCATCTTCAACCCCTAGACCTAAACGTCCCTTTATTAATGACCTTGCTGAAAATCGTTTCATCCTTCTTTCCAAGAAATCAGTCATTTCAGGGAGATGTGTGATTCTCCAAGATTTTGAACATCTCCACATCTCTCGCATCCTGAGAAGAAACTCATTGGACCAATTCATGGCCATTAGGGAACCAGTGTACCCCTCCTTAGTGCATTACTTCTATGAAAATTATGCTTTTGAGGGAAATCAAGTTAGATCTCGAGTTCTAGGGAGAGTATTGACATCCCCCTATCCCAATTTGCTGATATTTTGCATCTCTCCTCTGGAGGAGTTGATGTTTACTCCTTTGATCTCCAGGATTTTGAGTATTCGGCGGTGAGTCTGCGCTCACCGCGTCTACCTTGATTCACGGGAATGACAATCCGGTTTGGTTAAGAATGAGGAAGTGAACAAGTTCACGTTCACCGCCCAAATTCTAGCCAAATTTGTATTCTATAACATTTTACCCAAATCAGGGGAGTATAGCCATGTTAGGGGTCCAGTTCCTTTGATAGTCTATTTCCTTCTCAAGGGTATTAAGATTAACTTTCCCCATTTTATAGCTTTTCACATGGCTTCTGATCAGATCCGCATGCCCGGTAGGCATTTGCCTTATGGGATGCTCATATCCTATCTTCTCAAACATTTAGGATTTGATCTTTCTTCTGAGACTCCCTCTGAACCTTCTGTGAACTTGGATAGCACCTTCTTAAGAGGATGCAGGCTCAGATTCGTCGAGCCGCTCCTGAGCAGCCTCCTCCTGTTCCAGTTCCAGGGTCATCATCAGCCCCAGGGTCTTCTTCGGCCCCAGGGACATTCTCTGCTCTCGGGCCATCTATGTCTCCTGATTTTCAGGCCTTCATCTCATCTGAGATTCGCTCTCAGATCCAGGAGCACCAGTCTTGGATTGAGCAGCGAGATACAGCTTTTCGTGCGGAGATGGACTCACGTTTCCAGGAGATTCGCAATGATATGTCTTACTTTGCCGACTCCATGAGATTCGTGGACTCGCAATTTGAGGCACTCTTTGCGAAGTTCAACATGCTTGGTCCTGATCCCACCTCCTTTGCTCGACCACTTCCCTCATCCGGCCCTCCATTTCCTGTCCGGGCTCCTCCTACCTCTTCACCACCACAGCCAGGTGTTGCACGGATTGATCCAGAGGAGGCAGGCTCTTCTTCTGATGAGGATGATGATGATGGTGACGAGCAGATGGCCGAGGGTGATGCTGAGGAGAGCTCGTCAGAGGAAGACGATGCTGAGGAGAGCTCGTCTGAGGACGATGGTGGCGCCAAGTGATTTCCCCTTATTTGATGATGTCAAAAAGGGGGAGAGTTATTGATGAGAGAGACTTATATTTTGTGTTTGTATTTTGTATTTATGTTGGACATCTTTTTTGTGTTATTTTTAGTATTGTGCACATGTACTGGATATTTGATGTGTTTGTGTTATGAACATGTAAGCACATGATTATCTTTTATGGCAACATGTATGAACATGATTATCTTTATGGCATGAGTTATTTTTGGCATGGACTTGTATATGATTGCTTTATTTGTGTCGTTCATCTATGCCTAAGTACCTTTTATATTTTTATATGCATGTGCTTTTATGTATTTTTTGTATATGCATGCGTTGAGGGGGAGCTTCACTTGAAGTCTCCACCCAAAATATTTGTAATAACTATATATGTTTTGTCATCATCAAAAAGGGGGAGATTGTTGGCCAAAGGCCATTAGCCCAATATCCCGATGAATATTTTGATGATAACAAACCATATTTAGTTATGTATTTAACAATTTTGTTTAAAAGAATTTCAGGTTCAAAACAAGTTGATTTGATGGCTCCACTATCAAGACTCACAAGTTTGGACGCCGCTAAAGATTTGCATTCCCAAGCCAAGCACAATAGAAAGCTTCAGAATCAAGACATTGAAGAAAAGACCAAAGATTTGTATTTTTCTTTTCTTTTAGATTTTATGTCAAAACCTAGATGTTAGAAGTAGATTTATGGGATTATCACTTTCACACACATTTGTGGTTCATGGCTTCAAAAAGAATTTCTATTTCTATTTCCAACTTAGTTTTAGAGTTAACATATTTTTGGAAATTAGTTTTAGAAACTTTAAGTTTTGGAAAAACGATTTTTGGAAAAACAAGTTTTTATCAAAGAGGATCTTTATCAAAATGTTTTAACATGTTAGAGTAGTGACTTATGATCATACTCCTATTTTTATAAGGTCCAAAACCTCAACCCAAAAGACCAAGTCCAAAACCCAAGTTTCTGGTTTCTGCAGAGTCTGATTTTTCAGATCTGACAGAAGCCGGTCGACCGTCCGGGTCGACCGACGTGCACAAGTGTACATGTGTGCACGTCGGCCGACCGCTCGGGTCGATCGGGCACTTTACAGTGCTCTCTGTTTGTTTGGGTCGACCGCGGCGGTCGACCGATGTCCCCCAACGGTCAGAAATATGACCGTTGGCGGTTGACGTCCGGGTCGACCAGCAGCTATCAGAAGTCTGACAGACTCCAACAGCTATATTTTTCTGACTGTTTTTGTTGGGATCTTCACCCAACGAATTTCTCCACCAGTTTTACCCTATCTTCCATCCCCTATAAATAGGTGGTCACTTCAACATGATATGACAACAATTTTTACAACATTTGACAAGTGATTTTTCAAGTCTTCATTTTAGAAAAAGATTTCCAAAGCCAAAATTTCCAAACACCCTCTTGAAGTTATATCTCTACTTCACTCTAGATATTTGCACTACACAATCCCAAATTCTACATCTACATATTGGTTATAGGATTGTGCTAAGTGAGCTATTTTTGATCAAGTGTGATCATCTTTCTTCTTGAGCGAAGTTGTAGAGGCATCGGCCTCAAGCGAGCTAGTGTGCTCCGGGTGGTGTTGCGGCATCACGAGAGATCGGACAAGTGTGTCCTTGTATTGGCAATCCAGTGGGATCAACAATAGTGGAAATCCTTCAAGTGTGAAGGCGGGGAGGTAGAGCGTGGCTCGAACCTCGGAAACATATACTCGTGTTTGCGTTTACTCGAATTTTCTCTAAACTCAAACTCCTTTATTTCTTGCACTACTTATTGTGTTTATTAGTGCTAGTCTTTTAATTTGAGCAATTTGTTAAGTAAAATTTTTAATTCCGCATTATTGTCATATTTCATATAGCCATCACCTATTCACCCCCCTCTAGGTGCTTTCATTTCTCATATACGTGTCTTTTATTCAAAACCATGTTTAGTGCTTAATGTCAAAAACATAGATATTTCACCATGTTTGTGTAGTGGATCATATCCATACACTCTATGCTTCAAATGAGTTTAAATATCTTGTTTTTGTATTTGGTGAAGTTTTGAAAAATCAAGTTTGGAAAAATACTGTTTTGTTTTAAGCCAATTTTTCTAACTTACAAAAATAGTCCAAATCATTTGTAACATGCCTTGATTTTGTGCAAGCATGTTTGTTTATCAAAGTATATTGGTAAAACTATTTTTGTAGATTTTTCAGTATTTTATGGGATTTTATTTCAATCAAAAAGACTAAGTTTTCCCTTAAACATTTCTGACCCAGAGCTGGCTGGCAGGCCAGGCGGTCGACCGCACGGCCGACCGCACTAAGGGCCGGTCGACCTTGCGGTCGACCGACGTGCACAGAGCCGTGCACGTCTGGCAATACAGTGGGCCGGCCGACCGGACGGTCGACCGGACCAGAGAGCTCTGCTCTCTGTATCTGGGCGGTCGACCGAGCGGTCGACCGGTAGCTTCAACGGTCGGAAATCAGACCGTTGGCGGTCGACCGGACGGTCGACCGACAGGCCTGACAGACCCCAACGGCTACTTTTCCAGACTCTATAAAAAGAGGCATTTGGGGGCTGTTTTGATCAAGATTTGGAGAGTGTTTTGAGCCAGTTTTTCCAATCCTTTTCAGAGGTTTTTCTCCACAAATTTGAGGGCAAATATTTTCAATCAAAAGGAAAGTTTTATCAAGAGTGTAAAAGTGATTCTTTGAGTTTTCCTCCACCATTCTCATCCTTATTTTCTCACACAACACTTGAGCTATCCATTGCTATATCTACCCTATAGGGAGTGTTATTGTGAGAGGATTTTAGGTGATCAAGAGTTGTGATCACCAAAGTTCTACTTTGTTCCTTTGAGGAGGCGGACGGTTGTGTTCGCATTGTTTCGGGTCCTAGTGGGGACTCGGTGGTTTCGAGTTCGTGTGTGAACTCCGTGTTTGAGGTGCGGCCTCGGCGAGCCGGTGGGCTTGCGGTGTGTACGGACTAGGGAGTCCGAGAGTTGTAGGTGTTGCGGCACCGGGTGATCCATTGGGATCGATTATAGTGAAAATCCTTCGTGTGTCGAAGGCGGGGATGTAGAGCAAGGGTGCTCGAACCTCGAAACAAATCCCTTGTGTTTGCGATTGCTCACTCTCTCTCTCTCTTTGTCTTTATATCTTGCATACTTTTATTGTCTATCTTTATATGCTTGATATATTCATTTGTGCTCATTGATATACATGCGTGGGTTTGTTTGCTAACACTTGTATTCAACCAAGAGAGCCAACGCGGCACCTCAACCCTTATCTAGGGGAATCTAGAGGAGTTTGTCCAGAGCCCTTCACGGGAAATTCGGCAACACTCTTGTGTTATATGTGGTGTTTAGCGTAAGAGTTTAGTTTAGGTCATAATTGTTTTTAATTCTGCATTATTTGTCATTTAGTGACCATTAGGTTAGCCATCACCTATTCACCCCCCCCCCTCTAGGTGAACTTACACTTAATGCCTAATTAATTCACTAGATTGATGGATTGTGAACTCAAAACTAAAGGATAAAATTGGTGTTGCTCGATAGAGAAAAATAATTAAAATAGAGGCTTTCGATTGTTAACATAATCACAAGTATTATATTCGACTTTAGTTGCTGAAATCAATTGCTCTAGCGTTCATCTCTTATAGCCATCACTTTTAATTTAGTTTTCTTAGTTTAATCACTTTTACATCCATATCAATTTTTCATATAAAAGCAGGACAAATTAGCTTGGTATTCAATGAAACATCAATCCTCGTGGGATCGGCAACTCTATTCATCACTATATTACTTGTAAACGATTAGTGCACTTGCCAATTCACAACATCATGTGTCTATCTCTAAGTGGCACCAAGCCTCTACCTAGCTTTTCAAAACTAGCAAACCACTCTCGTTTGGGACAAACGTGATAGGTAGCACTCGTTTCCAAAATTTACTTAAATTCCTCTAAATAGAAAATAGTAGGGGTATTAGAAAGTGAAAGTACATTTGAGTCAGAATTTGTGCTAATATCCGCATGAGCAAAGTTTGCCTCTGATTTCTGTCCCTTATCCTGCTTGAGCCTTGGACAATCAATCTTTCAATGTCCTTCTTCCTTGCAGAAAGTGCATTGGTTCTTTCTCAATTATGATTATCAGTCATGGATTATTCCTCTTGCAGTCAGCGCTACTACTATTGTGCTACTGGAAGAAAACTTTTATTATTCTTCCTCACTTCGTGATTCATAAGAACAGCCGACACATCATTGTAACTAAGTGAAGCCTTTTCATTGATCAAGGTTAGGATGAAGGTCTCATACTCTTCATCTAAAAGAAAACTCAAAAGAATCAACGCCTTATCCTCTTCCTTAATCACTTCATCCATGTTAGCTAGGTCTGCAAGAAATTTCACGTAGTTATTTATGTGTTCACCAGAGGAAATTCTTTTCTTCAAGTGGAAGCAGTGAAGCCTCCTCTTAAGATGCAACTGATTATCTATGCTCTTCGTCAGATACTTACTTTCAAGTATTCCCAAATCTTCCTTCCGAAAGTCTCATTCATCACATGATACTTGATATCTTGTGTCAAATAAAATCTAATGATGCCACACGCCATTCGATTCATCTTATTCCAATTCTTCTCTGAAGTCTCTACTGATTGCTCTTGCAAAAGCAGCGTGTCTTCTAAATTCTACGCATTTAGCGCATCCATCATCTCGCATCTCCATATGCCAAAGTTGTTCGTGTCATCAAACTTTACCACATCGATCTTCAACTGGTGGATGTTCACGGTCTTCACCGTGGACTGATTAACCTCGGCCATATCTCCTCCAGAAAGCACCAATAACAATGCGGAAAACCAAAAGAAAATAGATCCAAACTAGATAAAGATCAAAACTTTACCTCAAAGGAAAACCCTAAACAAGTTTTCTAACGATCTTCTCCATCAAATTTGATCCAATGAACAATCCAACGTTGTTCTGAGATCGACACACGATCCCACGAACAGTCCAACGCCGCTCCAAGATCGATATACGATCTTCGCCGAACAGACCATGATGCTCTTGGGATCGACACACGACCCCAACCGAACCTGAAAGCTCTGATACCACTTGTTATGCCCTCCAGAGAAATTTCTACAGCACGCCAATCACCAAGATCAGTGAAACAATGCCGGGTCAATCACGAAGCAATTAACATGAACACAAAATACCTAAAGAGAGAACAACCAATTTAATAAGGTTCGACAACTTGCCTACTCCGGATAGAAGGAATAATATTTTATTCAATCAACAGAGTTACAAGGGTTACAAAGATGATTTGAATATCCAACTACAGAAAGTACGCACTAGGTCATAAAAATCTCATAAACAAACTAACCCTAGAACTCCTAATACAATTATCTAACAATCGATATAATTTAGGGTACAGACACGCTCCTTATATAGGCAGAGAACCCACGAAGAAAAGAAAACCAAAACTTTGAAATAGAATCAGCAACGAAGTCAGAATCCTGTTAGGAAACTGCCGAGAATCCGCAACTGTTGACAGCTCCTATGGGCCTGTCGACAGACTGAGCTAACCCAACTCTTGGGTTGGGCACCTGTCGATAGAATGAGTCTCAACTGTCGACAGAATGACTCTCAGCTGTCGACAGTTGTTCAATCCCTGTCGACTGATTGTCAAACCGCAGTCTCTGTCTAGCGTTTTCACGTATCTACTGTCGAGTGCCCCTAGTGTCTGTCGACAGCTACCTTCTTTTCTTCTGCTGCTGTTGTGCACCTCATGCACGTCGAACTCCAAATGTCTCTACTCTGAAAACTCTTATTTTCATCTTCTCCCCCACATAGGAAACAAACATGCATGTATGTTTATAGCAGAAAGCTTACATAGTTACCCATGTTTTTATTCCTTTCTTTCACTTTCATCACAAACAAATAGACTCGTATTAGAAAGCTCGTTTAAGCTCATAATACGAGCCAAATTTATTTTTAGATGCTTGCTCTATTCCATGAAACTTTAAATTCACATGCTAAAAATTGGATATATATGAAGCTTACAAATATCTGTAAAATAGACATCATTACCTGCAAGAAGGTTATGGTATAATGTAAGGATAGCTATTCGCTTATAGTCTTTCATCACGCATAGACAGTGTCCTACAGAATTTTGAATAAAACTAAAATTCACCACAGATTTGTAAAATTTAAATTTCATTGTTCCGAAACCTGCTTCAGTCTATAAGTAGATTCCTCTAATACTCAGACATTGTTCTCATTTTCCTATGCTGTTAATTCCAGCAGGTGATCTTTGTGTACCTCTCCATCAAGATCACCATTCAAAAAGTTAGCCTTGACATCTATCTGATAAAATTCAAGGTTGTGAGAGTAATTAAAATTAGAATTGTACATTGGTTGTATCTTAACTTTTTCTGATAATTCACTCAATTTTTTTTATAATACCCTATGGCTATTGGTCTATCATTATAGAAGTCCATTCAAATCCAACCAACTTTCATTCTTTCAAATATATCTTTTTAAGTTTCCACACACCACTCATCTGTATTCATTGGTTTTTTGTTTTTTTTTTTTTTTTTTAGGGTTTTTTTTAATGAGCCAGCCGAAGCAAATTTATTAAAGTACAACCGCTTACTACTGTTGCCACATAACCTGATGAGATCTCTTGAGAAGTTAAAAAACTAGCACTCCTTGATCTCATGCATGAATGCTTGACTAGCTAACCAGTCTCCCAGGTGCATTGACTTCTCATAAAATATGAGTAGCCTTTCAGGATGGAGTCGAATAGAGCAGCGCGGCGACGTCACCAAAAAGAGGCTACTGCTGATGGTTGAAGAAGGTGAGTCGTGTGATAAAGAGCTGATAACAGTGGAGGAGTCACCCTCTATCCAAAGTTCGGATGTAGGAAATCACTCCATGGCTACCATACACCTTCTCAGAGCCGCTGCAGCTCAGCTTTAACACGTTGCAGCTCAGCTACAATTCATTGCTTGCGAACTGATTTTTGTAAGCCTAGACATTGTGGCCAATACAAATTGTGATACTGATATTGTAATGTTTTGATACTACTATTCAAACGACAAAAGTTGATCTTGATGCAACCTCATCAGAGCGCAGAACAAACACAAAATATCCTGATGTATTTGTCATTCTAATAATACCATAAACGTATATATGGAAAACTAATAACAGAGTATAATTAGCATTCCCAAGAACAAATGTAACACGTGGCAAACCTACAAAACTTGATATCTGAGAATAATCTCACCTAACTTAAACCCAACCATACATGTAGCCCATAAACCAACAAGGTCCCAAAATATTAGCACCAAATCACAATGCGAGGAATGTGTGTACAGCTACGTGTCTCAAGATCTCAAGGAGGAAACACGAGATGAGAATCGATCTGTGACCGTGAGTATTTATATACACCTTTATGATTGCGTGCTGACGTGGAAAAATATAAAAAAATAACGAAAAAGGAGTAGTTTGTGGATCTGAGACCGAAGATCAAGCTGGCCAATGAGAGTTGAGTAGGCGAATCCAGGCTGGTATCTTTTGATTGGAGGCGCACGCGGGCGGATGTCCACGTGTCCCCAAGTACCGCAGAATCTCAACTTCCCCGCTTTTCCACTTTCCACAGCTTTTATCACTTCCCAGTACAAAAATCACTGTAAAACTACTTCCTACCAAGAGATACAGATATTTTTAGTACTTTTTCATGTGCAATAATTAGAAGGCAATTGGGGTCCTAATCACAAAAGTACACACGTGCTCTCAGCATTTCCCCCTCACTAATTAATGTTTTTTTTTTTAATTCTTTCTTAAAAAATAAACTCTTGATGTGCCCATGAATTATTTTATTCATCCTTTTAGATTTCCCTTTAAAGTACAGGGCTGTTTGGATGAGCAGATGTAAGGGAACGGGGAAGTGTGATTTTCCACTTTCCTATCTATGCAAGAAAACTTTTTTTCCTTTTTTCTTTTTCTTTTTATACAACTATTTCCTCTTTTGCAGGGTGTTACAGTTAATTTTGTGATCATGTAATCTCATTTGTAAAAAGTTGTACCTCAAAAAAGTTAATTTTGTGATCATGTAAATCTCACTTGCATTCTAATTACAATCTAATTTTTATTTTTCTTAATTAATTTTTATTTTAATATATTTTTTCGGTCAACTTTCTGATCAACTTTTCCACTTCCATTTCTAGTTACCAACCAAACTTTTCAAGCCACACTTCCCACAAAAATCCAAACAACGGAAAACTTACTAACCAATTCTTAAATTCCAAAGGGATTATTACTGCTTTCTTACTTCCTCACTTCCACCCCTAACTAAACAGCCCGTCAGTGAGTTGAGTAAAAAAAAAGGACTCTGTTTTACATATTGGCATAACAATATTGGAGCATTTGCATTTTCATCATCGCGGTGATCTTTTTGCATTAACTCCCAGTGCAATCGAAAATTTACGAGTCGCTGATAAGACATCTATAATTAAGAAGGTTCTAAATTTATATATTACCTTTGTTCATCACAGAGAGAATTAGGGAATATTTTGAAAGATGAAGAAGAGAAACATAAAAACGTTTATTTTGGTAAAAAAGATCTTTTTCAATACACTTACTCAGCTGATGATTGACACCAGAAATGAATAACAAGAAAATAGTGAACTAACAAGAATCTTTTAAAACTTAGTTCCAAATCAGAAAAATGAGAAAAACAAAAAAAACATGGACGAATATTCTTGCCACCAAAGTGGGGGAGATCGTTTTTCCAGAAAGAAAATGACATGAGGGTGCATGAGAATACGAACGATTCTGCGTGCCTGTGAACTTGCTCTTGTATCAGTTTCTCCCTCGAAATGGCAAAAAAAAAAAAAACTTGGGGGGGGCCGTGATAGACTGTGCGGGGGCAATGGAGGCGGTGGATGAAGAGGAGGAGGGAGTGAGATTGGTTGTGTGAGTGAGAGGCCATCTCATGATGATGGGCATGATGAGGTCACAACGAGTGTGTGATTTTATAGCGAAGCGAACGTCCCCAACGCAACAGAAGTCCCACTTGAATCAGTTGGATCTCTCCCTTTTCGAGGTTGCCCATGACACTCTCTCTCTCTCTCTCTCTCTCTCTCTCTCTCTCTCTCTCGGGGGCACACAGGCCAACGCTTACGGAAACATCCGTAGCCCTACGGTGAGCACCATCGATCTAGATAGTCCCCCGACCATCCTGCGCTGCAGGATAAAATTAATCAATTTCTACGAAAAAAATTTTTGCTTGGGTTCTGTACCCTGCAGTGGTAAAAATTTGCACCGTATCCGGATGATGGCACGTGTGAAAGCTACCGAGAGGTGTCCCTAAGACATCCACAACTCTTAGAGTTCATCCCAGAGCTTCCGTCACATCCGGCCTTTTTCTGCAGTTGTCCTCCATCCTGAAGATATTTCCGACCCAGAACTACATTCTGTCATTCCGAGACATTTACTAATCCGAAGCCTTCCACAGTTCAAAGTCTCCGACTCTTAATCAGAAGCTCATCGCAGCAGTTCGCTAAAATCTCCGCCTTCCAGTACACAACTCTATCCATGTTGAAAATGTGTAATACCCCTGCATAAGCGTGGTACATGGCAACAAATATTCTTGTATACGATCCCAACCAATCAGGGAGGTTATCGCGGCAGTGACGAGGAATCCAATACGTGCATATCGTGCAGTTACAACAATCCACCAATTTCACCTCTACGTGAGCATCAATGTCAGGTAGATATTATCCTCTTCTCCAAGAAGAACGGGGGCGCATGGAATCACCAGAATACCATTACCTTCCTGCCAATTCCTTTCCACCATCTGTCAATCCCTAACTATTAATTCTCACATCCGAGAATCTTAGGCCGGTATCACACCGTTGCTCCTGACTTAAAAAATGTCTTTCTTCTCTATGTACTCTGATAGGTCCGATCGGGAGCATCCATCTGCTTGTGATGGATTCTGATCCAAATGTTTTTATCCACCACATGGTCCAAACACAAAAAAAATTTTAATTAATTTCTACACAATCCACTAATCAAATAATTTTGCTCATTGATGTGTCTTCAATTGGTGCATTGCTTTATTTTCTAACCTCAATGTGAATTGGCTTGCAATAAGCTCGTTTATTCGGCATGCTTGAATTGTCATCAAATTTTGTTATTACTATTATAAACATGCTTCAATGAAGCACAAACATTTTGGGGGCCACATAAGCTACAGCAATTTAGCATCTTCAATGAGCTTTGCATATCTAGTGTAGTTACGGATTGAATTTATAAAATCTTGATATTCAGACTATACTTTTAATTTAAAGAAAGTCAAAGATAATGAAATTCTACGCTCAATAGAGTTACATGCATGTATTATTCTCTTAATGCAATATTATTCCACCAAAAATTTTCCATTTAGTATTTAGAGTTTGAACTTATATACTTAAATACGTAATATGAATGTACGTGGTTCAATTAACTGCCAGAAAGAGGTCAATTTCTTGGAAAAAATTTTGTAACTCATGGTGACTTATTTTTTCCTACCATAAAAGCAAGTTAACTAGAGGAAGATTGAGCCAACTATTTTTTCTATTTTCTTTTTAAAAAAAAAGGATTGGGCCAAGTATAAACTTTACTAATTTAATTCCCTTAAGCATGCTATAGATCGACACGTAACCATTGCCCCTACTGAATTAATGCACTATCTAGCATTTAGACCCCTATTTTTTCAATGTGGCCCTAGGGTAAATGCCTTATCCTTATTGGTCACAATTAGAATGTATTCAAGTTTGTCAAACTCTTGTCATGGAATTTCAACATACAGATGGGTCGCGAAGGCGCCTGGATGCATCACGTCGACTTCATCACGATGTTTGGAGCTTCGGTGGCCTGTTGTTTGAGTTTTTCTTTTTTCTGAAGAATCAATTGTGTAATTTTACATTCTAGTACTATTCATTTTTTTTGATTGTTTTGTTAAGAATTTATTAATAAAATATCGGAAAGCTTTTTGGTCTCACGATTTATTCAAAAAAAGAAGAAGAAGAATAATAAGAAAGAATTTTATGAGAATATGATTTTCTTAATTTTGAGTTTAAACTTCTTATATCAATATACATTTTCTAGCCTTCAGATAACTTTTAAAGTGTACTGATTAAGATTTAGAGCCGTGTCTTCAGAGACAATACAATTCTACCATGACGATATTGTATTATTGCTCTTTATTGTGTTGATAACAACTTTGACATCAACTAGTTGTATGAGTTCAAATTAAATCGAAAAGATTTGATAAAATCATCCCTTTTTGTCAAGTTCCTTTTATTTGATTTTTGCTTCAAGGGACATGGATTTAATGGATTTGAGATGCAATGGAATAAAAATCTATTTTGGTTGTCTTGACGTATACCTTAATTTGACATTAGAATCAAGCAATCACTTTATTGACAAAAAAAATGATAATCTAACATTCTACGTTAAAATCAAAATGACCCTTGAATTTAAATTAGATATTTACTAAATATTTTTCTAACCATTACATTGTAATCACTCTCTGCTAAAGTCTCTGCCACTATTCTAAAACTCGGAAATAGTGATGAAGGATGAGAGTTATATTTTTATGTGCGCAACGGTATTTTCTTTTTTTAATCTGCTTTTTAAAACGCTCTTGATGGAAATTAAACCTAAATTGTCTTGATACCATATTAAAGTATTTATCACTATTTTGTTTTTATATTCTAACACCATCTATTGTCAATTGCCCTTTATTCTTGTTTTAATTTTGTCATACTTTCTTGATAACAACAAAGCAAAGGAACTGTCGTATTAATTAAAGAAAAATTTTGGAAATAAAAAATAAGTAATATAATTACATTATAAAATTTGATTTCTAGAAGTGAGATTCATAGAGAAGAATCCAAAAAATTCTGAGGTCAGCAACAAATCAAGCTGATCCTAAACACGATATGTTGAGCTCTTTGATTTAATGAAATAGAAAGAACAATAACAATGGGAGATTATGAATGCAGTCTCCCTCGACCCTTTGCAATGTAGCATCCAATTTTCTAATCACAATCATTCATTTTCATCTCACAATAACTGCTTTGCGATGGACCACTGACTCTTTAATCTTTGCCATTTATTACCCTCTAACACTAGACTACTTGTAAGTCAAATTTATATCATATTTTAGTTAAATTACAGTCTCCCATGAAACAGTGACCGAGCTGTCCAAGGTAAAACGGGATTCGGTTCGTGTGTGTGAGCCACACACACATACAATAAGAGGGTCAATCACGCATTGACACGTAAATTGGACCTCTTATAATCTCTTATAATATCTGTGTAAGACCTACACATAATATATTATAAGAGGATCAATACACGTGTTAATGCGTGATTGATACTCTTATTGTATGTGTGTGGCTCACACACATGAACTGAACTCGGTGAAACGCTCTATTAACAGTTTGCAATACTTACAACACTAATCGTAGAAAATAGAACACGTAATTCATAAGTAGTGTTGTGGAGGTGAAGCTTCAAAGAGCTTACAATTAGTGTTGCCATTTGGAGCCAATTCGACTGGATATTTATCCAAATACATTATTATACTGGATTTCTAGACACGTGCAATACACATGTAGGGTTATTTTTTAATGGGTTGTATTTGAAATATAGTAGGCATGTTAGCCAAAAACCCCACATTCTCACCACATACTCTCCTCCTTACTCCCCTCTGCCATCCATTCTCCCCACTTATCAAATCAACCCGCACAAAAAAAGTACAAAAATAGGAAACAACCCCCCTAACTCCCAAGTTTTCAAACAAACACCACCATCAAACTCTTTTATCACCAAAAAAAAAAAACAACATCCATTCCCTCCCTCCATCCCTCCCCTTCTTGTATTAATACTCCAAAAAACCCTACTCAACATCTCCCCAAATCCCCCTGCTCTCTCTCTCTCTCTCTCTCTCTCTCTCTCTCTCTCTCACACCAACTCACTCACTCATTCTTCCCTTCATGTGCCACAACACCATGTCCTCCAAGAACCCACATCCCCACCACATCCCCTCCTCCAGTGGGCCTACCACTACTACTCCTCCTCCTTCTCCTCCTCCTTCTTCACCTTTCCCTTCACCTTTCCCTTCGCCGTCGGAGGCCATTAAAGAAGCATCCTCCCTCTTCCACCTCTCCTTCCCCATCGCCCTCACCGCCCTCCTCATCTACTCCCGCTCCGTCCTCTCCATGCTCTTCTTGGGTTCTCTCGGCGACCTCCCCCTCGCCGCCGGATCCCTCGCCATCGCCTTCGCCAACATCACCGGCTACTCCGTCCTCTCCGGCCTCTCCCTCGGCATGGAGCCGCTCTGCTCCCAGGCCTTCGGAGCCGGACAACCAAAACTCCTCACCCTTACCCTCTACCGCTCCGTCCTCTTCCTCCTCTGCTCCTCCCTCCCCATTTCCCTCCTCTGGCTCGCCATGTCCAAAATCATGCTTCTCCTCGGCCAAGACCCAAACATTACCGCCATGGCGCACACCTACCTCCTCTGCACTCTCCCCGACCTCGTCTCCTTCTCCCTCATCCACCCCATCAGAATCTACCTCCGCTCTCAGGGCATTACAAAACCTTTAACCGTCACTGCCTCCATCGCCGCCCTCCTACACCTCCCGCTCAACTTCCTTCTGGTGAAGAAGCTGGAGCTGGGGGTCCCCGGCGTCGCCGCCGCCTCCGCCGCCTCCAACCTGGCCCTCCTCCTCCTCCTCCTCGCCCACCTCCACTCCCGCGGCGAAGCGTGGCAGGCGGTGGGCCCGACCCGGGAGTGCCTCACTGGGTGGGGACCGCTTGCCCGCCTGGCCTTTCCGAGCTGCGTCTCAGTCTGCCTCGAGTGGTGGTGGTACGAGATCATGATCCTTCTTTGTGGGCTGCTACCCGACCCGAAACCAGCTATCGCCTCCATGGGCGTTCTGATCCAGACCACCGCTTTGGTTTACGTCTTTCCTTCTTCGCTCGGGTTCGGGGTCTCGACCCGGGTCGGCAACGAGCTGGGGGCCAACCGGCCCAATAAGGCCCGGACGTCGGCCTCCGTCTCCGTCCTGCTCTCGGGCCTAATGGGCTTTGTCGCCATGGGCTTCGCTTGGGTTATGAGATACAAATGGGGGCGGATGTTCACCAACGACGTCGAGATCCTGCGGCTGACGGCGGCCGCGCTACCTATCGTGGGGCTATGCGAGCTCGGCAACTGCCCGCAGACCGTCGGGTGCGGGGTCCTGCGGGGGAGCGCCAGGCCGGCGCACGCGGCGCACGTTAACCTGGGGGCCTTTTATCTCGTGGGAATGCCGGTGGGTGTTGGGCTCGTGTTCGGGCTCGGGGTCGGGTTCTGCGGCCTGTGGGCCGGGCTGCTCGCGGCCCAGGTGTGCTGCGCTGGGCTGATGCTGTACGTGGTGGGGACCACGGACTGGGAGGCGGAGGCGCGGCGGGCGCAGGATCTCACGTGCGGCGGGGAGGGGAGACACGTGAGCGATGGGGGGGATGTGGAGCAGGGGAAGGGGGAGGACAAGTGTTATGAGCCGTTGATTTCGATCATGGTGTCTGAGATCGATAGGTGAGGGGGGGGGGGGGTTGTATTTTGCTAGAGAAAAGAAAACAGTTCTAACTATTGGATATTTTGGAGATGAGTTTTTTTTTTTTTTGCTTTACTCAGTAAAAAAATTTGTACTGATTTTTAGTTTTTAGTTTGGCTGGGTTTAGTTATTTATGGATGGGGAGGGAGAGGTGGGATTTTTGTTTTTCCAGTTTGTAGTAAATATTATACTAGGTTTATGTTTTAAAAAAAAAAAAAATTTAGAAAGCTTTGCTGGGTGACAATGATAGGTTAAGTGTCGCAGAAGAATATTTACAGTGGCAGACTTGCAGTAGTCCATGTTGGGATGTCTCCACATCACAAGGTCCCGAGCAAAACGATGGAAAATGAATGCATGGCAAGAATCAGAATCATAACGCAGGGGGGTACGCTATCTCTGTTGTGTGGGCACCAGCCATTCCAGTCTGGTCCAGCCCAGCCAGCTGCGGTGGGATAAATAAAAAGAGGTTGCTTTCGTCCTTGATGCTGCTGCATCTGCTTCTGCCCTCCACAATTCCAAATCCAACTTTTTGGAAGGAAGCAAGCAAGCACTGTCAAAATGTCGATCTGATGGAGAATGGGGAAGCAACAAACAACAGTGGAAAGCATTTGCTCCATCCTGTTTGGCTCACAAAGAGTTTGTTACAGGGGCGGGCAAGGGCATGTGAGTGATCCCCTCCCCACTACTGTCAACGCCAAGGAAACTCTGTCCCTCCCCACTCGTGCCATCGCCAATCCTGTTATGTTTACTAATAAAACAAAACTGTGACAACTCTCTCACTTCCAACTTTTCTCCCATAATGCAGATTGTGGGTTTTCCTTTCTAGGTATTTATTAGAGTCCTACTTGTTATACATTTGGGACAACTTCTGGAGATTCAATAATTCGGGTCGAAAACATGCATGCAACTCTGTTTCACCGAAGACACTGGGGCTGCTGCTTCTTTTGTCGCCCTTGGCTTGGCTGTTTGCTATTATGTGAATGCCCCCAATTACTGTCACTACAGTAGAACTGGGCCCCCCTTCTGCTTCTGCCAATCCTGTTGTTGAAGCTCGCTCGCTAGCCATTCTCGATGCATAGCTCGTGACTTTCACTCGCGGACAAAAATTAATGACGACACCTGACCCCAGCGCTGCTCAGTTAAAAATCGCATGTGACATAATCACTGGTGACGTCACCAATCAATCTCACTTTTAAAGCACCTTCCAAAAGAAAGAGAGGGGGGGTTTCGGGGTGCGCCTGTCACTACAAATGAGAAAAACGCAGCCCAGGAATTTACTACACCTGTTGGCTATTGTACCCGAAGAAGAACAGTGATTCCTCCACACATACTGAAAAAGTCGGCATATATAAAATATCACGGAAGCAGCCAGCGAAAAAATCCACGAAAAGGGCACGCACTGGAGAGATTCATAATAACACATGGCTCAACACAGTGACAGCAACAATAATGTGGGCGAGGTACGCTTAAATGCAAGAAAGAAGACAAACAAGCAAGTAAAATGAGGCAAAACTCATAACCTTAAATTGTATTACAAGGTGTCAAGGGTACGCATTGACAGATAACAAGAAGGAACAAAAATAGGACAGAAGAACATAAAAATAAACCTAACCTAGCCTAAACCTAACACCTAGATCTAACAGAAAGCAAACGACATGATAAATCAAAGACAAACTCAAAGCAACCCACCACCTTCACACCCCCCTCAACCTCAAGCAAAAGAGATTACAACCACACTTTAATCAATTGACACTCTCCTGCTCCTGCTCCTGCTCTTCATTAATATTAACACGATTAGAAACCCCTTAAAGGAACCGTAGTAACTGTACAAAAGAACGCATAACTGACCCATCCTCTCCATCTGTTTGTTGCTCATTCTGCAGAATCTGTCACTCCTGGCTAAACCAAAATCTCAGGGTCCAGTAGAACTTACCACAGGAAGCCACGTCCTTGCCTCCCGTCTCTCTCATTCGCTTGTCATCCATAAGTTTGCATTGCTGCCTCAGACCGTCAAAGACTCACGCCATCGATGTCAAGCTCAACCTGCCAAGGCCAAATCAAAAACAACAAAACTGGACAGTATAAAGATAACACAGCACAGATCTTCCAAATATTCTAAATTCAGAGCAAGTATTCCAAATTCAAAATTCAGAGCAAGTAACTGCATGCCTTATCACTGGTTTCTGCACAGGTTCGGAACCAGCTCCACCTCGTCCCTTCAGTACCACTCCAAGGGAAGCATTTGGCTGCATAGTTCCAAACCAAAAAAACGAATAGAAAAGAAAATATGGGGATAAACCTCAGTAAACACAGGTAATAACCATAAACCTTGAAAACAAAAGAAAGCAACATGGGAAAGTTAGATGCGAGACCTCTAACTCCTCAGCCAAGCCATTTCCAACTACACGCTCACTCCCCAGAAGTGTTGCCTCCAAAACCGTCTCCTGTACACTGGCCTGAACAGAATCCTGGCTCCTATCCCCTTCACAACTCTCACCAATAGCACTGACCTTCAACGAGCTATCTAAATAATTTGAAGCATCCATCTTGACAACATTACCACTGAACATAGAAAGGATCTGCTTTCCAGAATCAGGAGAAATCAATTTTGGGCTTTTATCCAGTTCTGCAACAGGATATTGCTTATTGTCAGGTGTCCTGTATACTTTTATAGATCCTCCACTTGAACCTCCACTCCCCGGCTCACTTGAACCTTCACAACCGGGCGCAGGTGAATAAAGCTTCTCACAGTCTGGGCTGACAGATAGACGCTTCTCTGATTGTTGCTTTACAGCATCCTCATGGGGCTCATTTTCCTTTTAAATCGTTTCTCACCCTCAACTTCATCATCTCCATCTTCACCACCTACTCTTTCACACAGTCTGGGCCCAGGTGAAGAAAGCTTCTCACAGTCTGGGCTGACGGATGGATGCTTCTCTGATTGTTGCTTTACAGCATCCTCATTGGGGCTCATTTTCCTCTTAAATCGTTTCTCTGAAGACCCACCCTCGACCTCATCATCTCCATCTTCACCATCTACTCTTTCACACAGTCTTGCCTCAGGTGAAGAAAGCTTCTCACAGTCTGGGCTGACAAATAGACGATTCTCTGATTGTTGCTTTACTGCATCCTCATTGGGGCTCATTTTCCTCTTAAATCGTTTCTCTGAAGACCCACCCTCGACCTCATCATCCCCGTCTTCACCACCTACTCTTTCACACTTATGTTGGTTTGTGGGCTTTGAAGGCCTAGATCGCTTGAATCCTTCCGGAAACACAAATGATGGAATCTGCCTCCGACGCACATGGGAAACATAGATTTCCATCCCTGGTTTCCAGTACATATACATGTTTACAGAGTGCCTAAACTCATCAACTGTACCACGTATATCAAACTGTTGGCCTTCTTGGACTCTCACACCTTGTTTCCTCTGCAAGCCCATGAAGAAGGCACAGTGTGCGCATTGTTTGGCGCTGTCCACATATTCATTGGGGTATGGGTGGCACTGCAGCATCCTGTATGTGTCTCGCTCAATCTGTGAGAATGCCACATAAAGAAACAAAAATGAAGAAACAGAAAGTCACATTAGCAGCCACCAATGCCATGTGAAAGGTGATAATTACTTGATTACAAATCTCCAGAGCAAAGATAACAGGGAATACCAAGATAAGCAAGTTAGGTGGCAAAATGATACATGTCATGAGGCCCAAATTTGTGTAGAATTTACCTTAAGAGTCAGCTGCCTCAGTCGAGATTCCACCCAGCCCTTCCAGACCCGCAAATCATCAGAATCTGCAGCAACTATGTCAACTTGAAGATAGTTCTTATATGCTTCAAAAAAATGGTAAGGTTCAAAGAGAGCACTCCAGCTGGCCCTACTCAGCTCAATCTCCTGGAAGGCATAGAAGAAAGGGGGAAATGTGTAAAATGAAAAGAATCAAATGCTTTTGAAAAACAAACCCAAAGGAAGAAACTATATGCATTTTACCTCGCAGATTTTGTTGCCATTCTGAAACTGCTCCATCATAACCCTCAGAGTGCTAGTGGAGACATTATAGCTAGAATTCATGCATGGATATGCAGGTGTAATTATAGGCATGTGATGAGTACGGTCTCGAGGGTTCTTCCTGGGATCCCACACAGGGAATCCAAGTTCATCCTCCTCAATAGCGCAAAGCATGACAGGATTTGGCCAGCGCCACTGGGTATAAACTCTAAAGAATCGAGAAACTAGCATACTAGGAACAGCATTTGGATACAGCTGGCAGACACGCGCAACTAACAGCGCCCAATTAACTCCCCCAAGGAACCCAGTAACCTAACAACGAAAACAGGGAAGAGATGTGTAATACATATCCAAATAGAAGATAAAAAATAACTAATTCCCTTAAACCAGCTCACATTGGAATAGACACCACGCCTCTTAGCCCAAAGCTTCAAGCATCTCAGTGTTGTGCGGAAGTTCTAGATGACGGAAGAAGATTCAGGAGAAGTGCTAAAATCAATTCATGAAAAAAGTATATGTAACAAAAAAGAAAAAGGCAACCTCAACATTAGGGACAAGCCGAAGAATTTGGTCGGCCACCCTGCATCCATTAAGACTACGAACAGTAGGTTCATCAACATCGTAAAGCACTGATCCTTGAGAAATGTCCAAATCCTGCATGGGCATAAATGGAAGTAGATATAAGACACAACAGAACCACACGAGAAAATTGAATCTACATATGAACTCCCACTCCTGTGTTTTAACTTGTATAACAAACAACAAAGATGACTGGGTAAACAATAGCTACATAAATGAAGGAGAAATTTGTCATGGGTGACTCCTGACTTGCAATCATAGGATGCATGTTGCATGCAGGGGTAACAAAAAACACATCACCTGCAGTAAGAAGTCAATTGAAAAAGGTAGCAGCAGGCAAGGCTGCACTTAAAGCTACTACAGCTCCGCCAACTTGATACATAAAACTCTGAAACTGTAAACTAAATTCACAAGGGCACAACTGCATTTTGCTCTGACAGCTGAACCGCCACCATGCCACAGTTTAAGAAACGAGGGCCTCAAAGTAAAGAATCCCCACAATCACTTACTCCAAGAAAGTTGTAAGACAACAGAAAAACTCTTTATAGAACTCTCTCGCTCTATTGGATAGGCAGAAAATTTTAGAACTTCAGATAACAATTGGGGAATGAGATATCAGAGAAATAACAAAATTTAAGATGACACGTGTAAAGAATTTCAAGCAAAATTATTAATAATGGATCAAGCAAAAATAGGAAAGGTGACTGAAGTGAACAGTCATTGTTTTGTAAGATGCGAGTGCTCAAAAGGACAAAATAAGTATTAAAATATAATAAACTCACATCATTAACAAGAAGATAATATCATTTTACAGAGTTGACTGGCTAAAACAACTTTAGTATCTCTAGAAAATAGGAAGAATTAACCCCCAACAAATTATTCAAACCCCCAGAATTCCACTTCAACCTAATACTTCGTGCTTAAAACTCAAAAAAAAAGATGGTGTTCTCATAAGCAATAAATTCCAATAAAAGGTAGATGTAAGGCAATTTATGAAATTCATCATTTCAAAGAAAGTGTTCTAATATAGGTGTATTAATTATGCTTTAAAGTTCACATAAAACCAGCCGCAAATTGTTCCATCACTAACTATTATCATGCTCATTCAGACATCTTTCAAATATAAATCTCCCTTAAAAGGGAAACAAAGATTTAAAATTTCTACCCACCAAAAGTTTAGTGGAGGGAGAGGAGGGAATGAGAGGGGGAAGGGAGAATATATTCCATATAGGGGGGAATCGAACACCATAACTGCTATGGTTAAATAATACTTTCACCTGATAAGATAATTTTGAGGAAAATCACAACAGGAGGAAACATAGAACTACAAGTTATTAGATTTTCTCAGGTCCAACCAACTAATTACATGAACCAATAGGGTATGAGCATGCTACTATAAGCTAATGAATGGACACTAAAGCACAAATAGGTTAACATACCCTTCTGCTTACAGAGAATTCATTAGCTATCCATTGCAAAGAAATCCATATACATATAAATAATATTGAGAGATAAACATGAAACACTTCCTTGTTGCTGCTGCTGTTTATAAAGATAAAGTATATCATGCACCATAATTTTTTTTACAAAGTAAAAGAAAAAGGAAACTAAAGACCAATGTATCTTTTGGGAACTTACTTCGGGAACTACTAGGAGAGATACACTAGCATAGAGAAGATCAATGGATATTCCATTAAATTTGAATTTCATTACAGGGACATGAGCATCTGGAACAGGCTGTAGTTCAGTTACTTCTTCCATTTCTGCCAAAATATCATGCAAAATAATGAAGAAGTCCTGCAGGGCACAAGACTAGATTCAGTGCAACTACACCATTTAAAGAAACCTAATATGAAGGATGTTAGAGACGACAAAGCAAATTCAGAAAAAAGAAACCTCTCGATTAACGTAAGAAGGTCCAACACAAAGTGTGTCAATATCTGCCCCTGGCCCATGAACCTGTTACAAGAATTATTCAATATAAATATCTGGATTAACACTTCCATGCCCTTCAAACTTTAAATCATCTATAATACATAGCACATAGGATATCAATCATGTTTAAGGATTATTAGATAAACAGAGGTTGATGAACATCAGAAGTAGAACAAGAATGTTATTTTCAAGAGAGGAGAGAAAAAACCTACTACCAAAGTAAGAACATGCACATATAGTAATAACCCAAAGGATAAAACTTTCACTAATCCTTTTGTAGGCCCGAGTGCCTCCACTTAATTGTCTTTTTCCCTTCCATTAATTCTTGTTTTTTGGCGGTAAGCAGTGACCAAGTGATGCATGCTAGCCTAAACTGAAACCACCAATGCTCTCACTTATTTGAGATGGGCCTTTCAGCATTCAACGAGTAATTGATGGAGGAACTAATCCAAATGAAAATGATAGGTCCCTTTAGCAGTGTCCTCCCCTCCAGCAGTGCTTTATGGAGGAAACTAAACCAAAGTCCAAACACAAATATGTAAAGCTGAAACCTCCTCCAAAATAACCCGTTAATGACATCAGAAGAATCATCACTTGCTGGCCAGAACTTAGTCCTCGAAGCATATCACAATTGTTAGAACTTAGACAGGAATTTATCCCAAAGAAGAATAAAAACACTATCCAAATTGCAAGTGGTCAAAGAAAAGTAACTAATACCTGGTAAAACAAGGAAATCACAAAACTACAAGCATAAAAGTAATTATCAGAGAACCCTTGCCAGATAGAATAAAAAATCTATCAAGATAGGTAAAAACTAAGCATCATCCTACCCAAAGCTTTTTCTCTATATAATAAATGACTTCTGCTCATTAATCTTAAGAACCCTCAAAGCCTCATTATAAGCTTCCCTATTGAATAACTCACCAACAATTTTGAAGACTTTTTTCTAACTTCTAATCATGGTTTAAAATCTTAATATCACTGTTGGTGTTGGACAAGGGTAGTTTTTATCAATACCGTTAATATCGGCCCAGTTATAGAAATACGTCATATCTGAAACCTCAAAACTTGATAAGATTTCGCGGAGTATATTGGAATCAACGAATATTTGGAACGATGTCTCCAATCATAATAAATGCAATCAATTGATAGACGGATCTTGTTGGTACAAAGTAAATAATTATATTATTCTGCCACCTACCCATTATGACCAAATGGCTCCACAGCATCTAATCATATTAGAAGTACCTTATCGATCATAAATCCATGGTGTACTATTACAGCATGAAGTGAACATGAAATAATGTCTGAACATAACTTTTCAAAGAATTTTTTTTAAAATAAAAAAACTGTGATGTAATTATAATGGATCTTCTATGTTTTTGTGATCAGTTGATAATAACAGAACAAGAGAGCTTATCCATTGAGTATAAGGATGTTCAACAACTTATTGGTAAAAAGACCAAGCGGTAGACTTAGAATAACGAACATGATCCTGTTAAACAATAGACCAAGTAATATACAAAAACTAATAGAAAGATAATCAAAGTATGGAAGGGGATAAAATTAGCATGAACCAATGTTGACATCAAGATAAAATAGGGAGAAAGCTGCAGAGCTCAAAATAAAATCAATTCAGTATTTTAATAAGCCTGTGAGAGAATGAAAACACAACAATCACAACTCAGAACTCAAGATCATCAACTATTGAAATACAATGACTCTATTATATATACAACAATGACAAGCCCGTGATGAAAGACACCAGAATCTTGGAGAAGTACAATGAGATTAAAAGCCTGCAGGAAATTATTACCGGCAAGTACTCAAAGGGGACAAACAATAAATCAAGCAGTAAACAGATGTTTATTTGAAAAATATGGGCAATAAATGGGTTAAAACTTCACATGGACCATGATACGATCAAAAAAAGACCACGCAGTAGATGTAGAATAACGACCATGATCCGGTTAAACAATAGACAAAGTAGCATACAAACTAATAGAAAGATAATAAAAATACGAGCTCAAAATAAAATCAATTCAGTATTTTAATAAGCTTGTGAGAGAATGAAATCACAACAATCACAACTCAGAACTCAAGATCATCAACTATTGAAATACAATGAGACTATATTATATATAAAAATAAAATACTTGCAAAACACAAGGTACCCTACTGATGACCATTAGTTTGCCTTCCACAAATCACAATAGCCGTCATGAACAATAGATTATCTATCTGTCAATTTTAAAACTAGCATGTGTTTATCGCAGCTAAGCTTTCATCTTACCCCTAACCGATAAGAACCGAATGTAAAAATGACAGCATTTGCCTCCTCAACCATTTGATCGGTATATCCTCGCTGGCGAGTCAACTGCTTTACCCATGCTTTAACAATCTGAAATAATCATCAAGAAAATATAAATATTGCAAAAGTTTTAGCCACGAGGAGACTAAGCATGCAAGAATCTCATCAATATCACAAGCAAGTTCAGTTAGAAGGTGTGAAGAACATGATGAAACCTAACATAAAAGAGCTGCGGATTAACCAAATAATCTAAAACTATTATATACATCATCAATAACTTCACAACCACCAAGACAACTTATTGATCAGAACATCAGGGTTCTTTTCTGAATAAATATGGGCATAATTGAAACCTTAATAGGTTCTCAAAATTAAAGATACGTATCCTCTCAAACTCATATTCCCAGTAACTTTTTAAAATAGCATCTTTCTGTTTAACATAAACTGTTAGTAACCCATTGCAATAAAAGTATTGCCACAATCATTAAAATCGGAATTCACCAAAAGAAAAAGGATTAGTTACAGTTAAAGAAGAAACTCTCACCTGATCAATCTGCCCAAGGACCTCTTCTCTCCTCACAGCTTCTTCCTGGCTCTCATAGAGCCCAGCATCGACCAAGAACTTGCAAACAAAATAAACCCACATCAGCAAACCAATTCCACATCAAAAAAGCTAAAATTTTTGACAAAATAAGAAGTAAAGGCGCATACTTTCTCTAATTCCGCGCTTCTTTGCAGGTCAACATCCGTTGGCCCAGAAGTAGAGATCGGCTTCGTCACACCGTACTGCCTCGAAGCTTGATTCATCACGTTCCCACCTTCAGAACTGCCCATCCCCTAAAAAACCCTTATTAATCTCAAAATACAGAACCTTAACGGCGGAGAACCAAAGAATCAAAACCTAATCCCAAATTCAACGATTCTCCGAAACCCCGAACCAAATTCCCCAAGATCCAATGAAAAATTAACCCCAACCGGGAGGTCGCAGGATCAGATCTACGGAAGATCGGCAACCAAAAACCTAAGCTCACGAACAAAAGCACGCAGCAGGAGACACTATAATCGGCGAAAAGACGAAATCCCACTCGGAGAAGCAAAAGCCCCGAAATCCAAATGAGATTCGGAGTCCTGGTGGGAGGAACGCTAAAAGACCAGATCCGGGGACCAAATCAAGGAAGGGGTTTGCCGAAACCCTAGGAATTGGGGCAAATTTGAGGATCGGCGACGAGCGGCGGCAACGACGAAACCCTAAAACAGCGAGCGGTAAGCAATTTCCGGGATCTGGTCTTTTGCGGAAGGAGAGAGAAAGAAGACAGAGAACGAGAGGGGAGAGAGAGGCCAGAGGCGTTATCGGAGGGAAACAGGATGCGCGTTATTTTTATCGGCGAATTAATAAAGAGAGAGATAATTTCACGCAGTTTTTCCGAATACCACTTTCCGAGTCGGAGCGGGATGGTGGCCTGTGGCGGAGGTGCAGGAACAGGAATGAAGGGTGGGAATAGAACTTTGGCGGCTTGGCGATCCAGAAGCGTCGGCAGCATGCTCTTCTATTCTTCGGACCTTTCGGAGAGATTTTATTTCTGGAATGGGCTTTATTCATATGAGTACCGAAATTATTTATAATTGCATTTGTGACTTTTCAGTGACAGAACTTTCTCTGCCAGCAGTAAATAATTGAACTAATTGAGAAGGGTTTGTCATCTCAAGTTCTATTTATCTCTTTTTTACTTCGATCGTTCCCTTTGGTCTTACACTCAATTTTAGTCCTTATTTTTCAACAAAAGGAGAAAAAAATAAAGTTGATATACTTTAAATTTTAAAGTGATTATAGAGAGTATGTTTTGAAGAAGACATGTCTATTTGATTAAAAGATCATTCCACCTAAAAAGGAAGTTATGTGAAAAAAAAAATTCTAATCAAGGTGGCTCCTCAATAAATAAGTGTTAAGAGATCTCACATATAAATTGTTAGTTTTTTTATTTAACTTCATCGAGAGGAATTTAAAATTTGAAACTAAGGGGATATTTGGATTCAAGAAAGCGGGCGGAAGTCAGGGAGTGCAAAGTGTCATTTCCCACTTCCGCTGTTCATCCAAACACCAGAAAAGAAAAATGGAAAAAAAATCTTTTTTTCTTTTCTCTTTTCTCTTTTACACAATCATTTTCTTATTTTCAAGATGTTACAGTTAATTTTGTGGTCATGTAAATCTCATTTGTAATAAGTTATACCTCAAAACAGTTGATTTTGTGGTCATGTAAATCTTACTTGCATTCTAATTGCAGTCTAAAAAAAAATTTATAATTAATTTTTATTTTAATATTATTTTACGGTCAACTTTGTGGTGAACATTTTCACTTTCACTTCCACATTACCACCTAAATACCAGAAAACGCATTATATTTTTTCAATTACACTTCCCAACTACCATCCAAACAGCAGAAAAGAAACACAAATTCTCATTTTCTTAAAGAAAAAGAGTCCTACTTTTCACTTCCTCACTTTCACCCACTTTCGGGCATCCAAACAGCCCCTAAGTGTAGAAACATTTTTTTTTCTAACTATAAATTGTAGGTCTTTAACACGGCGCGATACTTAAATCACAGATTTTTAGAATGCGAGAATGCTACATTTATGAATTAATTTAGGCACAATCTCCGAAACAAGTAATATGACTCATACTCACCAAGGCAACGTATTTAAATAAATTTATGTCATAATTTACAGAATTTTAATATGAATGTGAAACCGTGAGATAGAGATCTCAAAGAAACTAAATTACAAGTTGTAAACTCTAAAAATTTTGCATTACAACATTTAAGATTTTTGACAGCTGCAATAAATAAACTCAACCTAATAAATGTGATTTTGATGAGATGATTAAATAAAAGTATAAAATAAAAAATCTACCAAATTTTTTGAACATTTATGTTACAGAACCAAAGAGAGTAACCAAATAAAATTAATTAAATATAAGTATAAGATAAAAATCAATCATAGTTTGCTTGGTTTTCAAGTTTATAGTTTTTTAAGCTTAGCAATTTTATAAGCTATAGTTTTATTATCCAAAAAACTTTTACAGTTAATGCTAAGTTTTGGAGGCAGCTAAATGTAATTTAGTAAACTCAAATAAACTAATAACTCAAATAAACTAATGTTTGTGTTTTTAGAGTTAAAGGATTACCTATAAAAAGAAACTATAATTCAGAAGAGTTAACCTCAAAGACAAATAAACTCTCACGAGATATAAAAATCAATGTAGTAAAAAGAAAAAAATTTAGATTACAACGTTAATCTAACTTGAACTCGAAATTTGTCAAATTGCGATTTCAAAGTAATAATTAGCACAAATTTTTATAATATAATTATTATAACACAAAGATCTTTTCAATATTTATGTATAATATGGTATCAGATTTATACTGCAAAATTTACAATATATAGTGATGAATCTGCAAAAGGGAACTTTTTCCTCTTACCGCAAGGACAAAAATATCAGCCAGAATTCAATTCCCTTGCTGGTCTGGTTGGAATTAGGATGGGAAAATGATCAAATATCAAAATTGTAGCGCAATCAACGGCTGAGATTGTTTCTGAGATCCTGAAACAAGAATCTTTTCTCTCTTTTACACCTTTTTGTTGCCCATTTTGTCCTTGGGAAGATTTGACCAGACACTGGGGTTGGTGAACGAACCGTGAGCATTGTGAGGAACTTCCAGCGAAAATTATGGGGTTTGCGCAAAGAAGAAGAGAATATGGGAAGGGTGTTTTGGTAGTTTACTTGGGGCGGCAGAAAACTCTTTTTTTTGTTTTTCCACGGAGTGGGAAATTTCAGGTCAACGAGCGTGAAGTGAACTCTCCGCCACGTGGGTGGGCCCCGAGTGGACTTGTATTTCTTTCGCGGTTTTAATTTATAAAATAGACCGGACCGGGTCATCTTCGGTGCCCGAGTCTAGGTCACCGCCGTCCCGCCGAATTGGAGTTTGGCACCCAATTAATTGGGCCAGCAAGACTAAAAGAGACAATTATTGGGAGCTCTTTTGTTTTTGTTTTTCTTTTCTGAGATTAATTATTGAAGTTTCTTTAAAGGAAAGAAATTTGCACAAAGACATAGCGTGTTTGGTTGCAAGGAAGTGGGCGGAAGAAAGGAAATAGGGAAGTATAATTGCTCACTTCCCTATCTATCCAAACACTGGAAAAGGAAAATAAGAAAACCCCTTTTCCTTTTTTCTTCTCTCTTTTACACAACCATTTCCTCACTTCCAGAGTGCTACAGTTAATTTTGTGGTCATGTAAATCTCATTTGTAATAAATTGTAGCATAAAACAGTTAATTTTGGACATGTAAATCTCACTTGCATTCTAATTACAGTCTATTTTTATTTTTCTTAATTAATTTTTATTTTAATATTATTTTGTGGTCAACTTTTCCACTTCCATTTTTCATTACCATCCAAAAAACGGGAAAGACATAACATTTTCCAAACCACACTTCCCAACAACATCCAAACACCGGCAAAATTACTAGCCAATTCCTAAGTTCCAAAGGGAACTATTACCACTTCCTCACTTCCTTACTTCCTCACTTCCACCCTTAACCAAACAGGCCCTATATTGCTTCGTAGTCTGGACTCTATTAGCTGGCCTAGGGTGTCTGGCACGTGTAATGCAATATTTCCACCAAGGATTGAATTTCTATGCATTAATTTTATAAGAATAAGTAAGATGTTTCAGTCAATAAACTGTTCTTTTATTTGGTACATTAAAACTTTTTAGAATTATGAGACCATCGAATATATTTCTACCAAACTAACTTTATAGTGAGAAGTTAGTACCGATAAATGAAATGGTGAAAGTGGCGGCAGTGATCGGCGACGGGATTGGCAGAGGTCAACGATGAAAATGGTGATCGACGGTTGGTGGAGGGCAGTCAGCGATTGGGGCGATATTGATGGTGGTGGTTGGTAAAAGCCACAACAACTAGTGATGGTAGTCGGTAATGGCGACGATGACTGGTGGTATGTGGTGGTCGAGATTGGCAATCGGAGTGGCAGTGGTGATGGTCAGCGACGGCGGTGGTTGGGGTGGTGGTGTTGGTGGTCGGCGGTGACAGTGGCTACTAGCTGCAATAGTGATCAGCGATTAGGATGGATAGTGGTCGCTAATGGCGGTGGTTACCAACGATCGATAATGGTGGCGGCAACCAGTAATCGGTGGTGGTGGTCGTCAGTCGTTCTCGGCGATTGGGAGTGGTGGTGGTCGGCGATGGCAGCAGCGACCGACGATGTAGTGGTGGCGATTAATGATCACCAATGACGATGGCGACAGTGGTCAACTGTCGATGGTGACGGTGGTCGAGTTAGTGGCGGTGGGCGTTAGTGACGGTGGCAACAGTGATTGTAGTATTGGTAAACACAAAAAAGTGAAGAAGGATGAGAACAAGTGACGAAGGATGAGAAGAATAAATATGATTATTTTGAAAATTCAATTTTTTTTTTTTTGAATTCCCCTCAGGCGATAATGTAAAATACACACCTTCTACGGGGAGAGATATTCCCATGAAATGAGAGATTTTGATGCGTCGAAAATCTATTATCTCTGAAAATGTTAAGTAAGTTTATGTCAAACACAGAAATTCACATGGAAATTTAGAAATTTCCAATAAATTCCTACATACCAAACGCACCCGTCAGTGAATTAAACGAAATGAAGAAAATTTTATCTTTTACTTTCTAATATTCAAAGTCTGGGCCAAGCCTACTCAATAATGAGAGCCTTGGTATTTGGATTATCTTACTATACAGAGACTGGGGTTCTACAGTACATATTAATAAAAGATATAATTTTAGGCTTACATTAATAATAATATCTGAAAAATATTGTGAACTTATATATGAGAGATAAAAAAAAATATTAATCAAGAAATCAACAACAGCTTGAAATCAAATAGCACGCGTCACATACCTCCCAAGCGCATGACATCCAGTGCGTTAATACTGCATTGTGATAATTGTTTTGATTTAAGAGTGGTTATTTTTTGCTCGACTGTTTCCTCCCCTCAAGCCCCCAACATATGATAGAAATAAAATAAAAAATTAACTAAAAATTATATTATTTAGAAATCAAATACAAAATTTAATAACAATAAATAATATAAATGTAGATCATACATTCTACTTGAAAACTAATGAAGATTAGTCCTGAAAATTAGAATGCATTTAATAATTTAAATTTTTATATATAATTAATTTAGTATTAGGATTATGAATTTTCAATTTAAAGATATTCGAGTTATAACTGACATTTTTTCTTCTAATTAGATTTCAACAAATACAATAAAAGCATATGTTATTTATTTAGTGTCTACATACATTTGAGAAAAAATATTTTAAGGGTTTCGATTTGAATTTTAAATATTTAATGTTTTTTAGATTTAAATTTAAAGATACTAGAGTTCTAGCTATTTTTTTCCCTCTAAGTCAGATTTCAACAAATTTTATAATAATGTATTTTATCAATTTTAAGTCCATTCACATTTGAGAACATATATTGTAAGGCTTTTAATTTAGATTTTAGGCAATTAACATTTTTCGGTGTACATTCCATATAATAAAAGGGAATTCGCTACAGCCCCGTATATCAAACTGTAATTAAGAAAAAAACTCAGCTTCATAATTTAATTCACTACAACCATCTCTTTTTTTAAACCAACCTGATGCGCCCACGTGTCAAACGCATAAGCGCTCCTCAACAATGAAAGACGCAAACCCCGTGCAATAATCGTCTCGAAAAAAGCTGACCTCTTTGAAAATGCGGACTGCTGGTATACAGAGGAGTGCGACCATGATCGCAATCCTAAAAAAAAAAGTCTTATTTCTGAATCTTTATTATCGCAGTCCTCACAAAAAATGTCTTATTTCTGAGTCTTTATTAGTACTGTGATCATCGATCATGATGATCGCAGTGCTCACAAAAATGTATCGCAGTTCTCACAAAAACGTCATGTTTCTGAGTCTTTATACAACTGCGACTGTAGTCCAAGTTTATAATCATCTCAATTACCATAATTATAAACATTTATACTTAATTATTCATATAATCTCCAAAAAAATCGATTATATCTCCTATGAAATATGGAGTCTGCCCCCGATACAATAATTTAGATTTTGGCTAACATAAGCCTACTTGTCAATATACAACATCTCGTGCAATATATAATTTCATTTCGGCTTGACATCGCCCACTTATAATTCCAAATTCTATCATATAATTTCATTTCAAAGTCAATCAATTAAACATATACACGAGAGTACTCCCCTCGATATAACATGCTAATATAAAACCAACTAAAATCTATTTCCAAATAACCAAAACGCAGTGTGTGTGTGTGTGTGTATCGTTGAACCATCTTATACATAATCAGCTATTTAATCTATGCAATAACATCAACCACATATACATATTAACAAAATACTTAAATGAATTAACGGCTTGGTGAACCCACATTAAAGTTGCTCTGCCCTTAAAATACACCTAGACGGGAGGTGAATAGGTGTATGGCTAATCTAATGCTAAATGATGCGGAATTAAAAATAATTGCAATACACTAAGAGTAACCAAAGAGTGTAGCCGAATTCCCGGTGACGGGCTCTGGATTATCTCCTCTAAATTCCTCTAAATAAGAGTTGAGGTGTTATATGAATCTCTCTTGGTTCAACACTAGTGAGGCACACAAACAATACCAAGCATATATGATATGAACAATATGAAGCAATGAAAGATATAAGAGAGATAGAGTTAAGAGATAGTGGATCAAACACAAACACCAAGATATGTTTCGAGGTTCGAGCCACTGCTCTACGTCCCCGCCTTCACACAGAAGGATTTTCACTATACATCCACACAGGACCTCCCACACAGGGAACCTCCACTGAGGAATTGGTAATACAAGCTTAAGAGTACACAACTCCTCTCTCCAACACAACCACCTCTACACAAGAGGCAAGGCACAAAGCCAAAACAACAATCACCTCATACAAGAGGGATATGACACTAAGCCAAACAACAATCACCTCACACAAGAGGGATAAGGCACTAAGCCAAACAACAATCACCTCACACTAGAGGGATAAGACACTAAGCCAAACTCCACCACAATCACCTCTACACAAGAGGGATAACAACAAACCCAAAGCTCAATCTCAATCTCCTCTACACAAGAGGGATGAACACAAACCCAAAGCACAACTTCCTATACACTTAGAGGGATAGGCACAAAGCCACAAGCAAAGAAGGATTACAATCTTGGTGATCTTAAAGACCACAAACAACCTTGGTGATTACAAAGACCACAAACCAATTTTCCCACAAAAATAAGATCCTATAGATAGGATAGAGATGATAGCTCAAGTGTGAGAAACAAGGTGTTTGAAAAATAAATCACAAAGAAAAATACTTAGGAAAAACACTAGAATGAAATAGATATGAAAATCAAAACAATTTCCCCAAAGACTCTCTTTTTCTTTGATTTTTTCAACCCTTGAAAACAAATAAAGATAAATTTTTTAACCACAAAAACTCTTTTAAACTTCTTGCTAAACCACTGAGAAAGATAGAAATTTTAGCTCTCAAAAACCATGTATAAAACAGCCCAAGAGATGGGTATTTATAACCCTCTCAAAATTCTGCCCGTTGGCAGTAGGAAAAGGCAGAAATGCCCTTCCGGTCAACCGCCCGGTCGACCGGCCAATGGTCATTTTTCTAACCGTTGAGCCTCTGGTTAACCGCCCGGTCGACCGGGCCAAGCCTGGCGGTCGACCGGCCAGTACCCGAGAGTTGGGTATTTTCAGGCGGTAGACCGCCCAGTCGACCGGCCTTCAAGGCTGGCCTGTGCACGTCTCTGGGTCCGGTCGACCGACCCCTGGTCCGGTCGACCATCCGGTCGACAGCCAGCAGAGTCTGGCTGAAAAACTGAGACTGAAAACTTAGGTTATTTAATGCCAATTAAATCCCATAAATACTCATAAATTTCACAAAAATATGTTATTGTAAGATTTTTGAATAACAAATATGTGTGACAAAAAATCAACACATATTAAAAACTATTTGAACCATTTTTGTGATATTGAAATTAGGCTTAAACACAAATTCGGTATTTTCCAAAAGACAAACTTTTAAATGGAAATCCGATTTTTCCAAAACTTGTATAAATATAAAAATAAGATATTTAACACTCTTTTGAAGCATATTGTATATGGATAGAATCCAATACACATGTAATACATATATCTATGTTTTTGACATAAAATCCAAAAATAGGTATTGTTAATTATAAAACACTAAACACATGAATAGGATCATCAAAATAAGTTTTTCCAAATATGTGAAGCATATACGTATATAGATCAAATCCAATATACATTAAACCATGTAAACTTGTTTTAAATCTATCTATTCATGAAAATCATATATATGAACTAGAAATTCAAAACCCGGTTAAACCGAAAACCAAACATATTAAACTTGTGTGTGTACGAACTTGAGCATATCAATACTATCTATCTTTACACAAGATCTAAACACAAACCGAAGTCTTCTTGTCGATCCTCATCTTCAAGACGACCCGATCCAAACACGATCCAACGAGTTTGACTCCAACCGAGTGCTAGATGTGATCTTCACATACGAGCTCTTGAATCTATATGTGTTAGCTCCAAAACTCCTTTGTTGAAGCTAGACACCTACTAATATCTTGATCAAATATTTGAGACTAATTAGACACAAGATTATTAGTAAACTACAACTACATGAGTTAATCATCATCAAAACTAGAGTGATGGGCCTTTGGGCCAACAATCTCCCCCTTTTGATGATGACAAAACTTATGGAGTTATATATGCATAGATTAAAGAAGCTTCATAGAAGCTCCCCCTTAACTCATGCATAACAATAAATATAAAGATATTAATGAAATGCATAAACCAACTACAAATATATATGCATAAACAAGGAAATAATCATGCATAAACTCACAAATTCTTTTTCCCCCTTTTTACATAAATAAGGAAATGAAATAAACATGCATATATAAACTCTCCAAATACTTCTCCCCCCTTTTGTCAATTCATCAACAAAGGGGCGAAGGAAAAAACAAGCAATAAAGATATATATGCGATATAACATTCATGAAGAGGAGAGACGTAAAGTTAGCTCCCCCCCGCATACATGCATTTATATGAAAAGAGATGACTAGACCCTAACCACATAAAGCATAATATACAATGTATAAGTGGAGATGTAAAACTCTCCCTACACACGTGTATCACATAAAGAAGAGAGCTCAAGTTCCTTAATGTGAGATACACTCAACATGAATCTATATATAGAGAAGATGTTAAGCTCCCCTTGCATATAAGCAATACATATCAATACATTTTGAAATCACTTTTTAAGGCAAATTTATGAATTTTCTTGAAGTCAACAAAACAAATTTTGATATCAATGAAATTAAATTGTAAATACCAATTGAAAAATGTAGTTGACAAAAATAAATGTTGGTACCACTTGTAAATAAATAAAATTAAAATACCAATAGAAGATTTTTGATACCAATTGAAAATGAAACATTATAAGTTTGATACCAATTGAAATCAAATTGTACCAATTGAAAATAGCTTGTAAATTTTGATACTAATTAAAAGTAAACACCAAATTTTAGTTAAACACAACTCATTTTGCAATAAGGATATCAAATTTAGAATAATACCAATTTAAGATTATTGATACCAATATTGAAAATGTTAGTATATACCAAAATAAAGTATTTTTCATCATAAAGAGTGGGAGTTAGATACCAATTGAAAATAGAACCGATTGAAAGATAAAACACAAAATTTCTCCCCCTTTATGAAATACCAATAAAAACAATGCATAAGCTTGTATAAAATACCAATTGAAAAATAATTGACATTATGGACTAAATCAAGCTTAGCATAAATATAATTTGTGCTTTAAAATGTAAAGATATTGTAAGCACAATCAAATCATATATAAGTATGAGAATGAATATACCAATTGAAATTGATACTATTAAAATTTGAGGCATACATATATAAGAAAAACACATATGAGTATACAACATTAGGATTTTCATTAAGATCAAGTATATCTCATAACTACCTCTCTTTCATGCACATGTTTAAATAGATTTTCAATAAGGGTATACAAGACATAGTCACCCATCCAACCGCCCTTGGAAGGTAGGGGTTTTCAAAAATAAGCTTTGAAAATATTTTAGCATAATTTTCTACCAATTGAAGAATAAAGACTAGTTTAAAGATAATTTTTGAAAACTAGTACGAAATCCTTCAAGTAAGAAATAAAATATGAATGAATCCATGAAAACATGAAAATCACACGATCATCGACACTCAAATAGCATTAAAGCTCATAAAACCTTAAAAAATCATAAGTAAACACCAAACATAGAGTGTAACAAGTCATGTAATCAACAACATCATGGAAATAAGGCATTTTAAGCTCATATGAATAAGAAATTATCAAAACTAAATACGTTTCATGGTATATGTATGTTTAGTCAAAACTAGAAGTATATATACATATCCCAAACACAAGTGAGTCCATAATAAAAATTTTCATGAAAAGCAAGTGACTCTAGGATATACATGTATATCCAATAATTTTAGATAAAATTAACATATACATGAAGCTAAATACATTATTATGAAAACATATGCAAAAATAGGGAATACAAGTTAAAATGTAAGAATCATCAAAACTAGGCTAAACAAGTACATCTAATGGGTACAAATGAGAAACATAGCACAATCATATAATAATCAAATGTGGCTCACTAATTGTACAAGTATTGACATAAGTTTTAGTGAAAACTACATCTAAACAAGTAATCAAAATATGAAGCATAGAAGAAAACATAAACCAATAAGATCATTATGTTAAATGCACATGTTTTAGACTAGGATATACACAATAGCTAAACTTATAGTGAGAACACAAAAGATGTAAATCCATATGAACATGGGTGTATCTCAAAAGACTATCTATGTATATCACATGTCTAATTTACATTGCATCTAATATAATGAACATGGAAAACTAAAATATGCTAAAAATCAATAATATGAAAGCATGTAAACTAAATGGGAGTTAGAGATAGTTACCAAAACCATTAGGCATAATCTCTATATCTCCAAAACATGATAGTCCTCCCACCAAACTTTCCTTGAAAGTGATGCATCCAAAATTGTCACCATTTAGCTCGGAACACATCCACCATCAAGGCACCATTACTATCACGTCAAGCGAGAGCCCACACCTACATCAAATAAAATAGGAGTGGTTTTTGGTACCCATACCTTATTGGGTCCATGGGGGTTAGCACCTTTCCTAACCCAAACAAATTTATTTGCAAAATTTGAAGTATTTAATTTATCATAACAATTGCAAGGTGGCCCTTACGTCCACAATGTGTACAAGTGTACACATGAGCATACATAAAATCATGTGTGTGAGCATGATTAGCATGTGTATGCCGTGATTTGTATGCATGCATATGAGGAGCATGTTTCTTGCGAAACATGGATTCCAAATGTGTGTGGTTCATGGCACATTGGTTCAAAGTGGAGCCCAAACAATCTACACTTTTCTTCAATATACATATATCATTTTTAATGCTTGAAGATAAAGTGGAGCAACCAACATGTTTATCACTAGAAGAAGAAGCATTAGGAACATGACAAACATGAGAAGATAAATTATTTTTCAAAGATTTATTTTCATTTGAAACTAAATCCAATTCTTTTGAAACTAAAGCAATTTTATTTTTTAAAGAATTGTTCTCTTTTAAAACAATATCAAGTTTTGAAGATAAAACCTTATTTTTCTTCAAAACATCATTACGATCATTTTTATTCTTTAAAACTTTGTTTTCATTTAGGGCAAGATCAAGTTGAAATTTCAATGAGTCCCTTTCATTTGAAGTCTCATCATTCTCTTGCAAAACCATATTAAGTTTTGAAAACAAGTCCTTATTTTCTTATTTTAATTTAAAGCTTTTCTTTTTCAAAACCTTATATTTTTCAAGCAAGTTTTTACAAACAATAGATAGTTCTTCATTCAAAGCATCGGCATCCATGATGTCATCTCCTGAAGAACTAGCACAATCATCTAGTTGAGTTTTCGAATGTACCTCAAGGGAGTCATTTCCTTGGACCATGTAGCACGCTTCGTCGGACTCATCTCCACTGGATTCCTTCTCCACATATTTTATCGTTTGAAGCTTTGAAAGATGTCAAAGTATTCCACACTGCAAAAGCGGAATCACAATGAGAAATCATAGATAAATAATCTTTACTTAGTGTTCGGAAGGAGGAATTGAATGGAGCGAGAGTTCAGAGTAAACTGTTTATGTCCTTATGCTGATGATCAAACTCTTAATATGTGTGAAGATTTACTTTACTCCTTTGAATTATCATTCGTAGCACAAGCTATAACGGGTCGTATCCACAGGGAGGGCTAGCGATGGAAGCGTTCACAGTTTTTATGTTGAAGTTTTTGAGAAGAAAAACAAAGGTTCTTCTTTGTTCAAAAATTAAAAAACAAAACAAAGTATAAAGAGAGTGAAGAATATTTGTAGAGTTTTTAAGAAAAGAAAAACGGAAGCGAGGAAAAATGGAATAAAAAACGGTGATGTTGAAAAATGAGAAAGTTTTAGAAAAGAGTTTTAAAATTCAATGGAAAGAAAGTCATGACTAACTAACATTCTATGCTACTAACTTACTAATCTCGTTTGGTGATTCATGCCTTATGTAGATTCATTCGTAATAGTACATCTTGCTTTGTCAAATCAATATGTTGTCCCAAATTGAGGATGTGTTCTCATCTAGGCCTACTAGGTGACCTCCTTGGATCATCGGCTCCAATAGGTTCTCAATAATGGAACATAAGTATTCACAATTAGGTATGCTAAGAAAGAATGTAAGATTCATTAGTCCATCAAAGCTATAACAAGCTAGCATGAAATAAGAAACTTATACAATAGGTATTAGCATACTAAAATGATCCATCTTCATGTTCCATCAAGGCACTTGTTCAAGAGACAAGGCTCTAAATGAGGTACACATGAATCATATGGAGGTGATACAAAGCATTCACTAAGAATTGAAATACTACTCATCTTCATTGGGAATAAAAAAACTTATTAATTACAAGACTAAAAATAAAAACATCTAATGATTCATATGAGTTAGCAATCGCCCAAGAGTTAGTAGTTAGTAGTGTTAGAAGTTAGTTAGTCATGTTAATGAATTAGTTAGCCATAGAAAAGAAAAGCAAGTAAGAAGACATGGTAGAAAATAAGTGCAAGAAAGTAAAGAACTTGGAAAGTAAATGCAATAGAGCAAGAAATATTTGAGGAAGGAAAGTTTGAGCCTTTGTATTGAGCTGTCACTTCTTCAATTACAGAGATCTCTCTCACCCTCACTCTCTCTTTTCTGGATCTAGAAGAAGAAAATGAAAAATTACACAAGAAGACTAGAGAGAACTTAAAGAAATCCTAACTATTTGCCTAAACAAAATGCTATTCTCTCCTCCCATTTTACAGAGGCCCTGGGGGTCCTTTTATATAGGCTTCAGGAGAAGATCATATCCTATAACAGCCGTAGGATCAATCGCTTGATTAACGGCCAAGGATGTGCCACGGATCCGCGACAGCATCTTGGCCGTTGCGCCAGCGATTGCTCTGACATTCCGTTACGCTGCATGTGCCCAGCTGGAGCTCCTAGAAGTTGGGGAATATGCCTTGGTTCGTTGCAGAATTGGGCCTCCTTGATGTGGGCTTCTAAAAACACCTTTAATTCCTTAAAAATCCCAAGATTTGGGCATTCTTCTCTATTAAAGAATGGATCTGAAAAATAAGAGAGAAAGAAATAAAAATTCTATTTTTATTAACATAAAGAATGGTAAGGTGATATAAAATGATGCAAAATAAACTTCAATCACACCCCCATACCTAGCTCGTCCCCGAGCAAAATAAGCAAAGAAAAAGAGAAAACTCTAACTAAATTATTACACCACTTTCCTAGGTGACATGATTGCACTGAGCTCGTGCAACAAGCTGTTAAACCTCTAGGTTACCCTAAAAGAGGAGTGTTATCTCCTGAGGGTTTTCAGCGGATTGCACCCACAAAATTCAAAGAAAAAGAAAAATGTTAGTGGTTTTTTCAAAAAAAAAAAATTATGATCCATTTTTTTTCAAGAGTTTCGATGATCTTTCGGTTTTAGGTTACCATAAACTTTTCCTTCTTTTTATAAGCCTTCATTCAAAGTTTCGTCTTCAACTTAGGTTAAGTTTTCAAAAATAGAGAGAGAACTAGATTTTGTATCAAGTCTAACATATATACATTTATATGTATGAGGAATTATTCTTTGACTATGGTACATTTATATATATATATATTATATTTTTATTTATATTTTTATATATATATTTACACTTATTTATTCCCTTAGCTTCATAAGGCTTTCTAATTCACTCATGTAGCGAGCCTTTTACCAATGACTCCCAGACCAGACGGTCTTAGGGCACCAGATGAGAATACATCCCTAAGGTTCAAGGACTTGAGTAAATTAGGGCACGAATGCTAAAGACTCAACCACCTTTAAGCGTGACTGGTTATGCTTCTTAAGGCACAACTAACCAGCTTAACTGGTGATCAAGTTTTTATTAATTTCTAACATAGTTATTATATTTTTTCTTTTTCTTTCTTTTCTTTATATATATATAAAGTTACTAAGTCCTTGATTAATCCCTCAGCATGTAAATGCATATAGTGCTTAGGAAAAATTCAAAGTCTAGCTATCTTTCTATTCTTTTCTTTCTTAACCTAAAGATCCAACAATACTTCTTATTTTGACTTATATTAAGAAATCCTAGTTTAGAATTTTCTTAATTCCTAAGATCAAGTTCATTCTTTTCAAAAATGGATCACAAAGAATTTTTTTTATTATTTTTTTCTTTTTTATATATATGAAAAGAAAAATCTAAGAAAATCCTAGAAAATCTAAAAAAAAAAAAAAAAATCCTAAAAACGAAAAAAAAATTATGTTACTATCTACCCCCCATACCTATCTCATACATTGTCCCCAATGTATGCAAGTAAAATATATGTATGAAATAGGTAAAGAAAAGATATCACTCCTCCTTTGGCTCGGACCAGCGGTGGTGCTAGGTCCGGCCGACTGCGAACGCCACAGATCCTCCTCGATGAGGTCTAGGCGAGTGGTCTGCTCCTCTACCTGCTTCCTCAGTCTAACTTGACCCTTAAAAATTTTCTTCATGCCTCACCAAATGGTAGACATGAAGGCTCATGAATCAGTCGGGGGTCCTGCTGCTAAAAGGTAGGGTCATCATCATCCTCCAAAAGTTCCTCCAAAGAGGACTCAACCCGGGCATCTTCGGGCTGGAAACTAGGCGTCCAGACCGCATGGAGACAACTGTTATAAGCACTTGTTGCCCTCTCTGGTGCAACTAATACTCTATCATAAGAGTCAAAGACAACATCTGGTAAGAAGTTCTTACATAGACGAGTGATTAAAACCTGATGTGAGTATTTGGCACCGCGTGTGCGCGTGGAGTTTGTGATGATACTCTGAAAGATGGTCGTGTTGATGCAAACGGTGTGCTTCCTAGTCATGAGTTCGTGAATGATTTACAGCACCGGCCTATTAAAGGAGGTCAAATGGTCAAGCCTAAGGATGTTGCGTTGGATCCTGCGTCCAACGGAATGTATGTTGCGAAACGTAGTGCCGGTTTTGAGCCCCCTATCCTGTTCGGTACAACAATCCCCCATTGCCGTCATGTAGTCAATTAATGGCAGGGGGTCGCGATGGTGCGGGTTGCTTGGGACTTGTGTGTAGTCCTCCAACATATCAACAGTGATAATAAGGTCCCCATTAGGCATGTGCACCGTGAATTGGTTGGTGTTAAAGTTAATAGAGGCTTGATCAATAGAAACATAGAAGAGCTTGACAAGCTCGGGGCAATGGTAAGCCTCATGTTCAGAATTATCATAGACTAATGCATACTAATTCCATTCACGAATCCGATCCAAGAATATGTGGCCATAACTATTAATATCGCTAAAAATTCTAGCAAAGTCTTTCTCAACAAATATGGATGGGGCCATGACTGAAAATACGAAGGATAGGAAATAAAATCACAAACCTCCCTCGGATTACGTGGGGGAAAACTGAAACCAGATTGCAGAGAGCAATCTACAGGGAGAACAGGCGATCGGGTTGTAGATCTGAGATCTACAAACAACAGCGACTGCAGCAAAATTTCACGGCGCTCTAGACTCCACCAGATGGCCGCGGACGCGCGGCAAGGGTCGAGGAAACGCGGCTCTTTCAGGGAGGCAGGGGCTAGGGAAAATTGGGTGATGGCGCGCTCTATCTCTCTTCTCAGATCTGAGTTCAGATGTTAGGGTAGAGAACAAAAGAGAGGTTGGGGGGTATATATAGGGGCCTGAGAAGGGTAGATTTCCATATTTGCCCTAGGTAAAATTTGAAAATTTCAACCCTAGGGTAAATTCTGGTTATTAATGAGGAAAATAGGTATATAAAGGGAAGAAAATCTAGGTGCTATTTAGCACTTAGGTCCATTATTTTTTTTATTTTTTTATTGTATTTTCTTATTATTTTTATATTTTTTATTATTTATATTTTTTATTATTATTTATTATTTTGTTTTATTTTACAAGATAGGTCCCAAAAATATTTACAAGAAACACCGGGGAAGAGTGTAGAAGGACTTGGTTACATGTAGATTGGGTCACAAAGACCCAGTTCAAGAATATCGTGTGAATCTGACTCTGTGGTGTAGAATGGCTTAAGTCGTTGGCCATTGACTTTGAATATGTTGCCACTCTTTGGATCTGAAATCTCAATAGCACCATGAGGGGAGACTGTTTGTACAATATATGGTCCTGACCACCTAATTTTTAGCTTATCAGGGAAAAGATGGAGTCTAAAGTTGTACAACAGAACTTTTTGTCTGAGGACAAAATTCTTCCTATTAATGGATTTGTCATGGAAGAATTTAGTTCTGTGTTTAGAGATCCGAGCATTATCATATGCATCAATTCTTATCTCTTCTAGCTTGAAAATCTGCAACTTCCTCAAGTCACCGGCTTTCTTTAAGTCAAAGTTTAACTGTTTTATCGCCCACATCGCACGGTGCTCTAGCTCCACGGCAAATGGCATGGCTTCCCAAATATAACTCGATATGGAGACATATCAAGGACAGTCTTGTAGGCGGTCCGATATGCCCATAAGGCATCAACGAGTTTGATGGACCAGTCCTTACGGTTCTGTCCTACAGTTTTCTCCAATATCAGTTTTATTTGTCTATTAGTAACTTTCACTTGCCCGTTCGTCTGAGGGTGATAGGCCGTGGAGAATTTATGAGAAATAGAGTATTTCTGCATTAAGGCTTCAAAAGTCCGGTTGCAGAAATGACTCCCGTTGTCACTAATTATCGCACGGGGGGCTCCAAAGCGTGAAATGATATTTTCTCTTAAGAATTTGATGACAACCTGGTTGTCATTTGTTCTGGTTGGAATAGCTTCAGCCCACTTTGAAACATAGTCTACAGCTACCAAAATGAATTGGTTGCCGTAAGACATAGGAAAGGGTCCCATGAAATCGATGCCCCACAAATCAAAAATTTCTACTTCCAAGATCGGCGTAAGGGGCATCATGTCTCGGCGTGTGATTCGACCCGTCATTTGACATTTGGCACAGAGTTTACAAAAAGTATGAGCGTCCTTGAAGAGAGTGGGCCAGTAGAAACCACTCTGAAGGACTTTCTCGGCTATCTTTCGTGGACCAAAGTGTCCACCACAAGCTAACTCGTAACAAAATGTCAAAACGCTCTGATGTTCATCCTTAGGAATACACCTTCTAATTATCTGGTCAGGGCAATATTTGAATAAATACGGTTCATTCCAAAAGAAAAACTGTATTTGTGTCATAAAGTGGTGCTTGTCCTGACCTGACCAATTTGAAGCTGTTCGCCCGGTTGCAAGATAGTTTGCAATATCGGCATACCAGGGCTCTTTACACATCGTGAAGATGTGTTTCGTCAGGAAAGTCTTCATTGATAGGTATTGGCTCAGTTGGTGCATTGGAAATCCTCCAAAGGTGATTTGCCACAACATTCTCAACGCCCTTTTTATCTTTGATTTCTAAGTCAAACTCTTGCAAAAGAAGTATCCATCGAATCAGTCTAGCTTTTGCATCCTTCTTTTGCATCAAGTATCTAAGGGCGGAGTGATCGGTGAAAATCGTTATCCTAGACCCTAGTAGGTATTGGCGAAACTTCTCCAACGCAAACACAACTGCTAAAAATTCCTTTTCAGTCGTTGTGTAATTTAGTTGGGCCTCGTTGAGCGTCCTACTAGTATAGTAAATCACGTGTTGCCTGTTATCATACGCTGTCCTAGAACAGCGCCTATGGCATAATCGGAGGCGCCACACATGATTTCGAAGGGTCTAGTCCAATCAGGCACTGAGATTATTGACGCCAAGACAAGTCTTTACTTTAGCTCCTCCCAAGCTTGTAGACATTCTTCATCAAAATTGAAGGGCACATCTTTTCCTAAGAGATTAGTTAAAGGTCTATCAATTTTGCTAAACTCCTTAATAGATCTTCTATAGAAGCCAGCATGCCCTAGAAATGATCTAATGTCTTTAAGACTTTTTGGTTCAGGGAGCTTTGCTATCACTTCCACTTTTGATCCATCAACCTCAATTCCTCTGTTTGAAATTTCGTGCCCTAGGACAATTCCTTACTTGACCATAAAATGACTCTTCTCCCAGTTGAGTGTCAAGTTTTTCTCTATGCATCTTTGTAAAACTAGGTTTAGATGATGCAAGCACTGGTCAAAGGAATCGCCGTATATAGAGAAATCATCCATGGAAATTTCTAAAAATCTTTCACCATGTCAGAAAAGAGACTAAGCATGCAACGTTGGAACGTTGCGGGAGCATTGCATAGGCCGAAGGGCATTCTTCGGTATGCAGATGTTCTAAAGGGACAGGTGAAAGTAGTCTTGTCTTGATCCTCGGGAGCGATAGGGATTTGATTGTATCCTAAATATCCATCCAGGAAACAATAATACTCATGTCCAGCTAGTCTCTCGAGCATTTGGTCTATGAATGGAAGAAAGAAGTGGTCTTTACATGTAGCAGGGTTCAATTTTCGGTAATCATTACAGACTCGAATCTTCGTTGGAAGACGAGTTTATACTAATTCCTTCTTATCATTTTCTACCACGGTAAAGCCTGCCTTCTTTGGCACAGCGTGGACTGGATTAACCCATTGGCTATCGGATATGGGATAAATAATCCCATTGTCTAGTAACTTCAAAATTTCAGCTCGGACAGCCTCTTGCATGATTGGGTTTAGTCGACGCTGTGGGTCGCGTTTTGGCTTTGCATCTTCCATAAGTGAATCTGGTGTTGTACAATGGATGGACTGATCCCCTTTATATCAGCCATGGTCCAACCAATGGCCTCTCGATTTTTCCTCAACACCACAAGAAGATCCTCTTCTGTTGTTCCGTAAGATGAGACGCTATTATCACGGGGAAAGCTTCCTTTTCACCCAAGTACTGGTACTTGAGATGACTAGGAAGAACTTTAAGCTCAGAATAGGGGATATGATCTATCGATGGTTGTTCCTCTTGTAAGGGAAGGATAGGGGTTGCGTTTGTTGCCCACTCCACTGTGGATTCGATGATCTGATCAAGGTTGAAGTCATCTGACTCCAATTCAAATTCTCTGTCAGACTCATATTCAATCTCCTTGTCGTGTTCACTTGTTAATCCTTCAATTAAGTTCACTTCAAACGACTGATCATCCAAGTCTCGAGGTTGTTTTCCCAGGTGAAAAATATTTACCTCTTTCGTTATATCACCAAAAGTCAGACACATCGACCGTTCTTATAGTTTATGATTGCATTTGCGGTGGCGAGGAAGGGTCGTCCTAGAATGACAGGGGTCTGAGCTTTCAGATTGTGTACGGGTTGTGTTTCTAGAACAATGAAATCCACGGGGCAAATAAATTCCCTGACCCATATGAGAAAATCTGTAATCTCCCCCTTGGAAATCTTTACAGATCGGTCAGCCAATTATATAGTAACTCTAGTTGGACGGAGGTCACCCAGCCCGAGTTGCTGATACACAGAAAAGGGAAGCAGATTGATGCTGGCTCCTAGATCAAGTAAGGCCCGATTTATTGTGTTCTGCCCGATAATACATGAAATGGTTGGACTCCCGGGATCTTTGTATTTCACAAGAATGGGCCCGGTTAGCAACTCACTTATGTTTGATGTAAGGAAGACCTTCTTTGGGACATTTGTTTTTTTTTCTTGGTGCACATATGTTTTAAAAATTTTGCATATGAAGGGACTTATTGTATGGCATCAAGAAGGGGCACATTGATTTGAACCTGATTGAACATTTCCCTAATATTCTCCGTTTGGGCATTAGTCTTGTTGTTTGCTAGCCTATTAGGGAATGGGACAATATGCTTATAAGGTTGCTCATTTGTTTTGTTTTTGTCATTGGACTTGGAGGTTGACGTTTGTGAACTTAAAGATGGATCATTTTGAGTTTGTGGTATAATTATAAGAAACTTGACACTGGTTTGTTGGGAACAGGATAAGTAGAAACCTGATTATCAACTTGTTTTCCAGATCTCAAAATATGAACAGTGTTGCATTGTTTTTGGACCTATGTCTTCAGCTTCATGAATAGAAAAGGGGTTCTTAGTATTAGGCAATGGCTGATTAGGCAGTGTTCCCTTTTGTCTTTCATTTAATGACTTAGCCAGTTGACCTTTTTGAATCTCTAACCTATTGATAGCTTGGTGGTGGTTGTTCATCATTGAGGCCTGGGTTTTGGACAAGGTTTCAATCATTCTTTCCAAATCTGACATTTTTTTATCTAGATGATTCTGTGGTTGTTGTTGCTGGTACGTGGGCTGAAAGTTATGTTGGTAATTTGATTGAAAATTCGGTTGACTCTGGTGGAAACTGGGTTAATGAGACTCAGCAAGGTATTAGTGTGAAAATTATTGCCTTGGTTGCTCAGGACCAGACTGACTCCATGAGAAATTTGGATGGTTCCTCCATCCCGGGTTGTAAGTTTTGGAGTATGGATTGTAGTTGGGTCTGGCATATGCTGCATTCATGTTTTCAGTGTATATTTGAGCTTGGTAAATAGGACACTCCTCAAATAGGTAATTGAGAGCATTACAGTAGGTACAACCCAGATTGATCACTGGTGTTGGGTTGACTGGTTCACTGAATTGGGTTCCCTAGCCTCGAGTAGTTCTAACCTCTTCATCAATTGTGTTATTTTTGCCTCGGCAGCTATAGAGGATTCAATTGAATGCATACCAGTTCTGAAAGTGGTGGGGTTAGTTTTCTCGAGGCAAGACTCTCACTGAATAGTTTTTTTCTGCTAAAGCTTCAAATAGGTCCCAACCCTGGTTCTCATCTTTTTTCAAAAATTCTCCTTGACACATAGTCTCAAGGAGCTTCTTAGTTTGGTAGTCTAGTCCGTCATAGAGAATTTGGCACTACCGCCACTTCTCTATTCCGTGATGAGGACATTGGGCTAGTAAATCCTTAAACCGTTCAAAATACTTGCAGAATGGTTCATTTGTTTCCTGCTTAAACTGTATTATGTTTTTTCTGATGAGGGCCATTTTATGAATGGGATAGAACTTCTTAAGAAAGACTTTGACAAAATCATCCCATGACGAGATAGAACTAGCAGGCAGATTATATAGCCACTTCTTGGCTATGTCCTTAAGCACGAAGGGAATGAACCTCAATCTAACAACATCTTACTCCAGTTGGGGAATTCTCATCATCTAACATACTTCTTCAAACTCACGAATGAAGAAATACATGTTCTCGGATTCTAGGCCATGAAACCTAGGGAGTGTGTTTATGAACTGAGGTTTTAGCTCAAAATTATTTCCATTTGCCTCAAGTAGATGAATGCAAGAAGGAAGTGAAGTATGAATTGGGTAGAACTTGTCTTGGAGAGAAGTATGGTTCGCCATGATTGGGATTGTATCAGGAAGTGGTGTGTGTGCAAGTATAGTATTCCTAACAAGTCTTGATGAAATAGGATCCCCGTACCACTTTGCATGCACAATCACAGATAACGTTCACCAAACAAACAAGCGAAAAAGGGAAAATAAGAAACAAAAATAAAGAAAAACAATCACAAGCTATCTAGGATCCCTGGACCTAGACGACTCCTAACTGGTCGATTAACCGAAGAAGGTTGTTGCTCGAATCAGACCATAGCTAATCAGCCAGGTAGGGGCAGAATACGGTGGGAGGTATCCGTGCGTAAGTAACGAGCCTTAATTACGTCAAACCACGGTATCTTCAAGGTTTAACCTCTTAATCCCCAACCTTAGACACTGATTTGACTGGAGTATGAATCAAAAATAATTTCCAACCACGACTAATCTCTTATCGAGTCCGAATGTCCCTAGGGCCAACGTCTATCAATTTTTATTTAAAAACTTGAGATTGTGAGTGCTTGGAATGTTGTTTTTGGGCCAAGGAAGGGTGATTAAATCCCTACCTTATCATGTTATTAGGGTGGTGCCCTTAAAATTAATTTGTGCAAGTGTACAGTATATGCAAATAAGATTCACTCAAAGCGATTTAAATCAACCAAGAGATGAATCCTATTCTATATGCCATGCGAACGTACCTTGCTCCATCACTCTTCAACAGTAAAGTAAATGAATTGAAAAAACACGTGCCTAAAATGCAAACGTCTAATCAATTTTTAAAATTTTCAACAAATGTTTTACTGTTGGTTTATTAGCAGGCTCCTGGTGATGGAATATAAGAAATAAATTTGCAGCAAGCTATATTTTTGCAAAGCAAACAGCCCTGCAAAGAAATTGTGAGTAGTGACTCCTTGCCGCGGATCCGCGGCCAGAGCTGAGAAAATGTCGCAATTTAGAGGGTACTTGGTCTCTGCTTTCTAGAGCAGAGGCCCAAGACCACTTATATGTTACTGCAAGTCTTGATTTCCTTTTTCCTCAACCTGTAACCTGCAACAGAGAAGAAAAAATTCATTTTAGTTCCAAAAACTTACAAAAAATTTTGCCCTCCCCGGCAACGACGCCAAAATTTTTTTGGAAGGAGGAAGTGAATTGAGAGAGAGTTCAGAGTAAACCGTTTATGTCCTTATGCTGATGATCAAACTCTGAATATGTGTGAAGATTTACTTTACTCCTTCGAATTACCGTTCGTAGCACAAGCTATAACGGGTCGTATCCGCAGGGAGGGCTAACGATGGAAGCATTCACAGTTTTTATGTTGAAGTTTTTGAGAAGAAAAACAAAGATTCTTCTTTGTTCAAAAATTAAAAAACAAAACAAAATAGAAAGGGAGTGAAGAATCTTTGTAAAGTTTTTAAGAAAAGGAAAACGGAAGCGAGGAAAAACGGAATGAAAACGGTGATGTTGGAAAATGAGAAAGTTTTATAAAAAAGTTTTAAAATTCAATGGAGGGAAAGCATGACTAACTAACATTCTACACTATTAACTTACTAATCTCGTTGGGTGATTCATGCCTCATGTAGATTCATTGGCAATAGTACATCTTTCTTTGTCAAATCAATATGTTGTCCCAAATTGAGGATGTGTTCTCATCTAGGCTTGACTAGGTGGCCTCCTTGGATCATCGGCTCCTAATAGGTTCTCAATAATGAAACATAAGTATTCACACTTAGGTATGCTAAGAAAGAATGTAAGATTCATTAGTCCATCAAAGCTATAACAAGCTAGCATGAAATAAGAAACTTGTACAATAGGTGTTAGCATACTAAAGTGATCCATCTTCGTGTTCCATCTGTTGACACTTTAAAAAAGACAAGATTCTGACTGGCCCGAACAATGTCTAAACTTGTTGACATTTACAAAGACAAGTGAAAGATATGCTGATTGGTCTGAACAATGTCTAAACTTGTTGACATTTACAAAAGACAAGTGAAAGATATGCTGATTGGTCTGAACAATGTCTAAACTTGTTGACATTTACAAAAGACAAGTGACAGACAAGCTGACGACCAGTTCTGTACTTGTTGACATTACAAAAAACAAGTAACAGATAAGCTGACGACCAGTTTCCACCCATCTCCGAGGGACAAGGAAGCAACTTGGATTCTACTGATCCAGTGAAGCGGACAGTAAGCCCGGATTGCCTCTAAACAGACCTCAGCAGGTCTAAGATGCTAGCACTTAGCATCACATGAGCCCAAAGGGATAGCCTCGCTTGAGAGGCTAAGATCACCTAACTTCGCCTTGAAGCCATTCACAGCTCCGTCAGGAAGCTACTCATAGCTTCGCCGGAAGTGCTCAGCTAACTCCGCAGAGAGTTAACTTCGCTTGAAGCCACACGCAACCGCGCAGAAGGATGTTCGGTAACTTTGCCATAGACGACATCTGGCTCCGCTGAAGAGCTGTCTTCTAACTTCGCCACAGACGACATCTAGCTCCGCTGAAGAGCTGTCTTCTAACTTCGCTGCAGACAATATCTAGTTCCGCTGACTTCGTCACATGTGCCATCCAGCTCCGCTGTGAGCTCAATGCGGGCAGCGCCGCTGCAGATCTTCTATGGTCAACCTATTGACCATTTAAATCTCAGGATGAGATCAAATCTGATCGAATCAAGACCAAATCTAATCAAGATCAGATCTGGGATCAAATTTGGCAGTTGATTGCCGTATCTCTTGACTCTTCTAAACGAGTAAGATGATCAAGGGAAATCCTCCAACGATATGGAAAGGATCAAAACAGATCAAGAGGATCAACCGACCTGCTACTTCTAGCTTCGCAGAAGCCGATCCTAGCCTCGCAGCAAGGCTACTTTTCAAATTTAAACAGATTTGATTCAATCTGTTTCTATATTTTCAAGGACAATTATACCCCTGCTCTCCTATAAATAGCCCACTAGGGGCACAAGGAGAGAGAGACCGGTTCCAGAGACCTCTACAGACGGACTGGACGGAGAGAGAGACGACTTCTTCACAACGTGAAAGGACGCACCACGCGTACAAACAGAGATCTATTCTCTTGAATTCAGAGACTTTTAGAGAATCACTTCTCTAATCAGGGTACTGATACCCTAATACCTTCTTCTCAAGGAATCTCCGGAATCAGGCGAGAAGGAATTCCTAAGCGAGGGCGGTTTTGAGAAGTAACAAGAGGGTTCTACCAACCTTCTTTTCTCTGATTCCTCGAACCAGGCGAGAAGGGAATCTCATCGCTCGCATCGTCAAAGGGACAAAGTGGTCGCGCGCTGACCAGACTCCTATCGACACACTTCTCCAGAATCTCAGAGGAGATCTACTTGTAATCTTTTTAGAATACTTGTAATTTAGCTCCTCGACTCTTTTTATTGTAAGTTTTCCCCTTTGCAAATCAATGAAAAACAGATGGCGACTCCGCTGGGGAAAGATTTCTCTACTGCTGAGAATCAAGTATCGCAATGCAACGAACAGACCTTCGGGTCTATCTCTGAATTCAGAAAAGCCGGTGCAGCCAGAACCCCTCTGGCTAGATCTAAAAGGCAAGTCTCTGCGGAGACAGATAAGGCTCTCTGCGAGCCTACTGCGGTCCTCTGGCGCAACAAAGAAGCAGGCCCGCAGTCTAAGTCCTTCACTTTCGAGAACCTGGTCATTCACTTCGACCAAGAAAAATTTGAAGAAGTCCTTTCTGGGGGTGGTCTAATGCTTCATGCACGGAAGCATAGAAAGGTCTCCATGACCAAGGTTTCAGAACAGAAACCAGAGGCAGAATTCTGCCAATACCCTTCAGCCTCGCGTGTGGCTAGTCAGGTTCCTTGCGAACCTAAGTATCCTCTGCCAAAGCAGATGTGGAGGCCAAAACAGAAGGCTCTGGGCGAAGCCTCAGGCGTAGCTACGCCAGAACCGCGTCTCTCTCGCGAAGAAAAAGCAAGATGCCTGCCTGCTCCAACAAGGTTGCTAGCCGCGAAGCTAGAACCAAGGCACTATCTAAGGCTAATCGCCTTCGCAGCAGCATAGCGGATAAAGCACCACAGCGTGCCCCGCTCTCCCATTCGTGAAGCGCTAAGTTCGCGCTTTGTGGCGGAGTTAAGGGAAGTTCCCTAAGTGTTGACAGCGTTGCTTATGCAGCTTCAGTGCCCAAGGGTACTCCCAAGGTTCTTAGCTGTGAAGCTAGAGCTGAAGCACTATTCAGTGCTAATCCCTCTGCGGGGATAAAAGGAGCAGGACATCGTCCTAGCACGATCCAAAAGAGCCTCTGCGCTGGATTGTTTAGGCCCAAGCGGGTCTGATTTGCGAGGATTCTTGACAAATAAACGGAAGTCGGAATCTTTCCAAACTTCTTCCTCCTGTTGTCAACAAAGGGGATGTCAGCTGGTGACACTCCACTCAATCTATTGCCAGCTGGGACCAATCCCCGCCACTTCTCCAGACCGACGATCAGTTTTTGATCGACTATCGGTACAGGCCCCAGTGAAACATCATAAAGGAGCGTCTCGCGAGATCTACCCTCTGCATCCGTCAACATGACTGGAAGGGAACGAGAGCTGCGCAGGGGAAGACAAGCATTTGACGACACCCCCTACAGCTCCCCAGATCCGGATTACAGCCCAGGCTTAGGCTAAATCTTGGTGCATGAAGAAGGTTGTTGACCGCCGGAAAAAGAAAGAGGGAATTGCTGTAAAGATTTCTTTGAATCAGATGAAAAGATTACAACAAGACTTTTCCTTCCAGTTACAAGGGAGGGAGGATGTTGAAGCTTGAATCCCCCCTTTGTTTAATGCTGGGTTCTTCGTGTGGCGGTGGAGAGTGAATCTTGTTCTCCGTTGACCAGATGACCGTCCTGGACCGTCGGGGGTCTTCTCTTCGGTCGGTAGAAAGAGTAACTCAGCTCCGTCTACCAAAACTCTCAAAGAGGAGGTAGGCGAAGAGCGGCTAGTACTCAGTAAGCTCGCTGAAGAGTCTCCTCCCTCTGTCTGTTGTTGAAGTTGTGCTTCCCTCTTGATGATCCTCTTGCCTGGATTTGATCGATCTTGATGATGCCTTGACCTTCTTAATTCTCGACTTCTCCAAAGCTTCGATCCCCTCTTCATAGCAAACAAGGCTATTTATAGGGGTCTCAGGGGTGAAGGTGCGTCCTGAAAACGCTCCCGAATGAGGGGCCACTACCCGCTACATGCGCGGTGACTGGCCCCGCAATCAGGGCAGTTGCAACTGAGACGCGGGCGTTGAGCCAAACGCGCCTTGAAGTTTGAGACGCGGGCGTCGAGCCAAACGCGCCTTAATGCTGAGACGCGGGCTTCGGGCCTTCACGTCTGGACGCTGAGGCGCGGGCGTCGGGTCGACGCGCCTTGATGCTGAGACGCGGGCTTCGGGCCGACGCGTCTGGACGTTGAGACGCGGGCTTCGGGCCGACGCGTCTGGACGTTGAGACGCGGGTGTAGAGCCAACGCGTCTTAATGCTGAGACGCGGGCATCGATTCCTCGCGTCTAGAGCTTGAGACTCTGCTTCCTTAATGGCTTGTCTGTTAGTCATTTTTATACAGCCTACAGAACCCCTCCAAAGTTTCTGATATTCCGCAGTTGAATGGGACGGATTTCGGAATACTTTGGATCATAGCCGTGTTCGCCTTTATGACTGGACTGTTGATGCTTCGGGCTTGATCTTATCTGGAATTGGTCTTCGTGAGTGTACTGTTGAACTCTTTGAAGCTGTCAGAGTTGATCGTGTTGAGTGTCTAGATACACAGTCTAGACCTCCCCGATTGCTTTTAGTCTGTCACGGGTGCGCTTTTGGCCGGGAGTGGTTGGTTGTCTGTTTGCGTCAGTGTACTGTTGAACTGACTTGCAGAAGCAGGAGACTGGACTCAGGTTCCTTTTTGAAAAAGCAGAGACTGCTTTAAAGACGCGACTTCCATGGGGTAGACGCGACGTTTGGCCCGTTTGGGGGGACGCGGACTTTGGAGAGACGCATCTCTTGAAATGCAGACGCGATTTTCTGGGTGCATTTATGATGATGCTGATGGGGCATGTCCATCGAAGAGCCGCGTACTTTGGGGCGCGCACCTGTGCCATGTCATGATTACGCCGCCAGCTGGCCTGGGGAAACGGCGAGATTTCGCCTCTTGGCGCGCGGATCTCCCGGTTCATTAAATGAACTGCTCCACGTGTCAACTTCTGACTTGTGGCGGGGTCGCGACGCATGATCTTCCCTGTTCAAACAATGATTTGGCTCCACGCGTCAGGCAGCGATTCGCTGCAGCGTTTATTGGGCCAAACGCTGCGTATCTTCGCGAATCTCTGTGCCTATAAAAGGCAACAGTTAGAGAGAGACACATTTTCTTCTCCGAACGCATTTGCTGAGAAAAGAGAGCTTCCCTCCTCTTGTTTGTTCATCTGTCCATCTTCGAATTCGGATTTCTGAACATCGATGGCTCCAAGACGAAACCGACTGCATCATCTCAGGGCGACCGCCGCCGAGGCTGAGAGAGATGCTTCCTCTGCGCAGGAGGGTGTTTTCCGAGGTAAAAATGTACCTTCAGCGTGGGTTCCCGCCATTAAATATGTTCATAGAACCCTAAGAACCTTTAACACAAGATCGTGTTGATTCTCGGACGCTGTCCTTGAGATGATAACCGGGGCGCGGGCCTGATGATCCGACGCTAGTGAACTCTGCATTCTGGATCCTTCACTTAGAACATTTCTAATTGTGAAGGTCTCTGGACGCGATTTGCAGAACGCGGATTTGATCCATGCGTTCTGTGCCGCGTTTTGTGCCATCAGGCGCCGATTTGATGAATCTGGCGTCTGAGTCCAAGCACTTTGAAATTTCACAAGTCTTGGTTTGCAGAACGCGGATTTGATCCTTGCGTTCTGTGTCTTCAACCGCCGATTTTGTAGAATCTGGCGTTTGAGTCCAAGTACTTAGAATTTTCATGTCTTGGTTTGCAGAACGCGGCTTTGCAGGTCTGGACGCGGTTCAAAAAATTCCTGCGTCCAGTATCTCTTCTGCGTTTTGATGCAGGTTCGCAGGTCTGGACGCGGATGATAACTCCTGGGTCCAGTGTCTCGGCTGCGTTTGAATTATGAACACTTAGCGTCTTTCCTTATTTTTGGCAAAGTATCTGACCAAGTATCTTCTTCTTTTGCAGTGCCGCATGTTTCAGGTTCACTTGCCAAGATGCACCACTTTGGACGCGTGGGTGGTGCTGACACACCGTCTGACTTTTGCACTGCGAAGGACCATACCTGTGACTGCTGACAGGTCGCCAGTTCGCAGGGAAATGATTGCCCATGTTAATGAGAGGACTTCTCGGGTGCTCATGACCGATGCAGTCTTCGCAACGGATACCCACATCGAGCTGGAGAAACCTGCTTTCTTCTTTGGAGATCATGTCAGCGACGGTGGCAGACCAATGTATGACGGGAATTATAGGTGGCTCCGTCAGATAGGGGAGAGGAGATACTTCCTTCCCGCCATGGAGAGGATGCTCCCGTTGTCTTATCTCCAACATCTGTCCGTCCTTTTTCAGGTTCGCTGGGCCCCAGAAAGAATATACCGGCTGGCGAACTTGTTCCACGTTCGTTTGTGAGAGATTAAATTATGGTCCTCGTCGTTTGTGAGAGATTAAATTATATCTCTGACGAGGACCCACATCTCGCCAAGGTCTCTTCAGATCTCCTGCACCACTCTTGCCTGATGGCAAGAGATGGTCAGGTCAAGTATGACGGCGAGGAGGTTCCGGCGGTTACTGGCGGAAAGATCCTCTTCCTCTCCCTACTCCAGAAGTGACATCAAGGACATTCCGTTGGATGGCCTGCTGGGGAAAGGGATGGTGATGAATGCGGACTTTCTGCTGCTGCCGCTGGACCTAGTGGAGGGTAGCATCCTTTGTGATGACTCCTAAACTTCCTCTCTCACCCCAGGAGTGACTCCATGTTCGTTGGATGGTCTGCTAGGGAAAGAGACGCGCCTGAACGAAGGGTTGCAGGACCTTCTGTTGCCACCGGACCTCAGAACACCATTGCTCTTAGCTTAATCAGCTAGGGCGCTTTCGACTTTTGCGTCATTGCCATGGCGCAATCGGTTCCAATTGTGCACCTGGGATCAGATGCGGTTTCAAGGAGTGAGTACGGCCTCTGAGAGAGAGAGGGACTTCTTTGTACTCCTTAATTGTAACACTCAATCTTATTGTATAAGAGAGCGTTTTGTATCACTTTCATATGCTTGAATATCAATAAAAGTGACACTTTTCTTTTTGCCTCTTTCTGTTGTCTTGAATGTTTTGTTTTAGAAGCAAAAGAATGATTTTGGTGGACCCGCCACTTTATAAAAGAAAGTGACAAGTGGAGTGTGTACCCCCAGAGAAGGTGAACTTTTATCAAGGATTTGGGATTAACTTGATTTAAGATCAGCTGGGGATTTTGATGGAAGCATTGTTTATCGGTGTAATGTTAACCAACAATGCCTCCCAAATGAATTTGATACTCGGTTGGGAGAATATCAAATGAAACTAGACTCGTGGGGAATCTAGTAAGATTTTACCGCTAGAGGTGTGATATTAACTTAACGGTTTAGAAGTAGTCTTGTCAGAAGTGTAATATTAACTTGACAAGGACGTGAGTTAGAGGTGTGATATTAACCTAACTCATCAGCATCTCAGTTTTATTTGGAAAACTGAGGGTGTCACTGTCATAGGTGTGATGTTTAACTTAACAGTGATAGTAATGCTAGAGGTGTAATGTTGAACTTGGCATTGGTCGTCTCGGCTTAAAGAAGTCGAGGAAAGGTCATAGCCATAGGTGTATTGTTGAACTTAGCAATGACTCGGATGCTAGAAGTGTGGTGTTAACTTGGCATCGTCCGTCTCGGCTTGGACAAGGAAGTCGAGGAAAGGTCATAGCCATAGGTATATTGTTGAACTTAGCAATGACTCGGATGCTAGAAGTGTAGTGTTAACTTGGCATCGTCCATTTCAGCTTTCGATATGGAAGTCTGAAGAAAGGTAACTGTCAGAGGTGTGATATTAACTTGACAGACACTCGATGTACCGCTTAGAGGTATAATGTTAACTTAAACAGTAGTTTGTCAGAGGTGTGATATTAACTTGACAAGAATTTGCTTGCGATAGGAGCAATTTGAGGACCTGTCATTCTATTGATGAGAATTGACAAGTAGAATTTGAAGTGCCAGAGGTATAGTGTTAACTTGGCAAATTTGAGAGTTTGTTACTCTATGTAGAGTTAACAAGCCAGGTTTGTACTCGACGAGGAGTATTCATTACTAGAGGTATAGTGTTAACATAGTAATGATTGCATTTTGTGTCCTACCATTCTATGGATGAGAATTGGTAAGGGATTTTTGGAGGGAGAGTGGAATCAAGTCCACTTAGGATTTTTAGCAAACCCTCAGCTATCAACAGATTTGAGGTGCCTTTACCAACTACCGTTTGGGGTTGGGCTAGCCATGCTATTCCCCTCAGCATGATAAGTTGTCGAGGACTTATGTTGGGTTTAAAAGCCAACATTTTCCTCTATCCTTAGCCGTCGGAGGCGTTGGATGTTTTTTGATCAGAGGTGTATTTTTTAACTTGATCGGCAGGATTTTTAGCAAACCCTCAGCTATCAACGGATTTGAGGTGCCTTTACCAACTACCGTTTGGGTTGGGCTAGCCATGCTATTCCCCTCAGCATGATAAGTTATCGAGGACTTATGTTGGGCTTAAAAGCCAACATTTTTCTCTATCCTTAGCCGTCGGAGGCGTTGGATGTTTTTGATCAGAGGTGTATTTTAACTTGATCGGTGGAAGAATGCCATCTAGGGATAGTATTTCTTCAGGAATTTGCCATTGATTGGCATCATGAGTGTATCGCCATTTGAGGTTATGAGCCGATACGATCCATTTGAGTAGACTGACTCTACTACAAACGGTCCTTCCCATTTGGGTTGGAATTTTCCTTTCGTCTTGTGCGTCAGACCATGGGCCTTCGACGGCTAAGACGAGGTCGCCTTTCTTGAAAGTTCGCGATTTAACTTTCTTGTTGAAGGCTCTGGTGATACGAGCTTGATAAGCTCGATTTGTTGTTGGGCCTGCAGACGCTTGTCGTCCAAGGCTTCCAATTCTTGGAGTCGCTGTCGATGCTTCTCCTCTGTTGTCATCTCCGCTGTCAAGGCGACGCGAAGAGATGGAATTTGGATTTCCAGTGGAAGGACGGCTTCGCATCCGTACACCAAGGAAAATGGCGGGCTTAGTTGGGATTCGCACAGTCGTGCGATAGGCCCATAAGCATTCGCCCAACTTATCGTCCCAGTCTCGTTGACTTTTCGAGACGAATTTCTTGAGAAGCTTGCCAATAGTCTTATTGAAAGCTTCTGCGAGGCCGTTAGCGGGCGGATAGTATGCCGTTGATGACACACTCTGGATTCTGAACTTGGCGCAGAATCTCTGAAAAGCCTGGCTGATGAACTGGGGTCCATTGTCATGGACAATCCGCCGAGGCACACCGAAGCGGTAAATAACGTGATGTTTCACGAACTTGATCACGTTAGATGATTTTACCTCCTTCAAGGGATAGCTTCGGCCCACTTTGAGAAGTAATCGGTTATCGCTAGGATGAACCGATGTCCCTTTGATGATGGTGGGCTGATAGGACCAACCACGTCCATCCCCCACATTTCGAACGGCCAGGTAGAGGTCGTAGAGTGGAGGTATCCTGGTGCTTGATGGATGAAATCGCCATGTATTTGACAGGCGTGACATCTTTTGGCATAGGCAACAGCATCGGCAACCATCTTGGGCCAGTAGTAACCCAATCTTTGGAGTCGGTTTGCCAGCTTCAGGCCAGGTTGATGAGCTCCACACGTACCATCGTGGGCTTCTTTCAATACTTTCGTGGGCTTCTTTTGATGAGAGGCACCGGAGCAGGATCCCGTCATGCGATCTACGATACAATGTTCGCGAAATCGCATTGTTAGAATTTGGAGGCTTTCCTTCGGATGGCAGCCGCCTCCCTGGTGTCTTCGGGCAAGATGCCGTACAAGACAAAATCAATGTAGTGGAATCGCCAGTCTTTAAGCTCTGGATCGTCGACACTTCAAGTGTTTCCTTACTGCGACGATCTCCTGTTGACCTCTGGTAATCTCCGAGGGGATTTTTTGGGCAGTATAGTCGTGGCTATAGACGAATACCTTCTCCATTGCTCCAGCTGGAAGAGCTAAGGAGGCAGCAAGGGATGCAAGTGCATCTGCATGCGCATTTTGCTTACGCGGTACATGGTCGATGTAGAAGTTTGAAAACCTCTCGGCCATGTGATTGTCGCGTTGTAGTAGGGTACTAGATCTTCATGCCTGACCTCATACTCTCCGCGAACTTGGCTGACGATGAGTTTGGAGTCACCGTACGCCTCGAGATTTTTAACGCCAATCTCATCGGCGAATTGCATCCCAATCAAAAGGCGTTGTATTCCGCCATATTGTTGGAGCAGGGCTCGGTTAACGAGATAGCTCGGGGAATCACATAATTTTGTGGGAGACGAGTACTACTCCTACCCCCGCAACTGTGTGTCCTTAGGGCTTGTTCTTGATGCACCATCGAAGAAAAGTTGCCATACTTGTCCTTCGAACAATGTCTGGGTCAGGCAGGCTTCGGCGACCTCGTCTGGGAGATCCTCGTAGAGTTTAGCTGCCCTCGGATCTGGGTGTTCGGCTAAGAAGTCCGCCACCGCTTGTCCTTTAATGGCTTTTTGGGGTAGGAAGTGCATCTCGTATTGAGAGAGCAATATAGCCCATTTCGCCAGTCGGACGTTCAATGATGAAGGCTTTGTCATGAGTAACCTCAGGGGGTTGACTTTGGATATGACATTTATGGTTTGGCCCACCAGATAGTGTCCGCATTTTCTGAATAGCGAACACCAGTGCCAAACATTCCTTCTCGATCGGGTTGTACCGATGTTCGGCTCCGATCATCGTTCTACTTAGGTAGTAGATTGCTTGTTCTCGCCCTTGGTCATCATTCTGAGCTAGTAGAGCTCCCAAAGAATGATCCATTGATCGGACGTACACCAGGAAAGGCTTTCCGGATACCGGAGCTGCAAGGACTGGTGGTTGGTGAGGTAGTGTTTGATCTCCTCAAACGCTTTTTGACAAGCGTCGTCCCAAATGAATGAAACACCCTTTTTCATCAGCTTGGCGAAGGTTGGCATCTCCCGGAAAGGTTTGATATGAACCTGCGGATGTACGCCAATCGTCCTTGTAATCCCCTGAGCTCCTTGAGGCTTCTGGGGGGTTGCATCTCTTGGATAGCGCGGACTTCTCTGGATCCAAATGGATTCCTGTGGAAGTCACAACAAACCCTAGGAATTTACCACTGGCTACCCCCAGGAAGGACTTGGTGGGGTTCATCTTCAATTGATGAGCCCGCATGATGTCGAAGACCACCTTCAGATCAGCTATGTGATCTCCTTTAATGCGACTTTTCACCGTGATGTCGTCGACATAACATTCCACCGTTTTGCGTATCTGCTGATGGAAATGGCATTCATGGCCCTTTGGTAGGTTGCCCCCGCATTCTTTAGACCGAAGGGCATGACGGTGTAGCAATATACCCCTAGAGGTGTCCTGAAGGAGGTGTGCTTTTCGTCATCGGGATACATCTTGATTTGATTGTATCCTGAGAATCCGTCCATAAAGGACATTCGCTCGAATCCACAAGTATTGTCAATCATGACATCCGTGATTGCAATGGGAATTCGTCTTTGGGGCAGGCCTCGTTTAGATCGCGGAAGTCGATGCAGATCCGGATCTTCCCGTTCTTCTTGCAACGGGTACGATGTTGGCTACCCAATCGGGATGCTGTTCCTCCCTGATAAAGCCGAGTCAATAAGCTTCCTGACTTCTGATTGGATTGCCTCCATTATTTCGGGACGGAACCGTCGCTGCTGTTGTTTGACAGGTTTTACATCCGGATTGATGTTGAGGCGGTGCATAGCCACTTGAGGATCATGTCCAGGCATGTCCTCGTAATTCCAGGCGAAGACGTCTATATACTCTTGTACAAGAGATATAAGATCCTTCTTCTCCGAAGGTGACAGGCCGTCCTTATGAAGATGGGTTAGGATTGGCTTCATCTCCTAGGTTGACCTTGAACAACCTTGTCTTCTGTGGGTGGCTCACGCTGTTCAAAGCGGATATCCCAAAGAGCATTCAAATGTTTGATCCAAGGGTCTGTATCAGATTGGATCATTTCTTCATCTTCATCCTCCAGATGGATTGTCGAAACCATGTTTACTGAAAGCCCTTTGAAGATGTTGCCGACACTGACATCTGATTCCCACGACGACGTGTCTGATGAGCAGTCATGACTTGACAGTCTCTCCGAATCAGAGGCTGATGGCACTGGAGTTGATATATAGCCCAACCCCCGGCGCGTCTGATGATAGTAATCAGGGGTTTTCCCTTTCGGTACAAAGGATCGAAGCAGTGTTCTTCTTCCTTTTCCGAAGTTCAACCCAGGCCTGTTTGGTTAGATCATACCCCATGCGCTTCATCATCTTGAGCGTTTTCGGTTCATAATGATCGAACTGAGGGGATTCATCCTCACCTTCCGATTCTTCGTGGGGCATTGGTTCAGACGCGATTCGCCAAAAAGTATTGGTCTTTGGCCTTTTCGTCTGGCTGGAACCATGAATACAGACTCTGCGCGTCTCCATTATCCTGGTACGTCCGAAGGATGATTTTATTGGTACATGCAATGATGTCAAAGCATCCATTGCCGACCAGACATCCTCATCTACGTCGGTACTAGTATCCGACGGTATTGAATCAGACTCACACGCAGGGAAATACCGAAATCTAAATCTTCATTAATATACCAACCGCC